>JAVIAB010000160.1:10556660-10749335 GCA_032433765.1 Megaustenia siamemsis
TACACCACTGATAGTTTCTAAACTACTGATAGTTCCTACACCATTGATAGTTTCTACACCACTGATAGTTTCTATACTAATGATAATTTCTAAACTACTGATAGTTTCTAGACTACTGATAGTTTCTAGACTATTGATAGTTTTTTAAACTACTGTTTTCAACTACTACTTTGGGACTGGAGTCGTCAGTCGCTGGACACTGCCGGACTTACTGAGGAGAGGGTCTGAGCACCTATTTACCACCTTCTGGCTGATAACCGGCTAAATGTTCTTCTGGCTTCGCGTTGAAGAATCTAAATTATTGGTCATGTGGAGTTTTGTTTGATGATATTAGCAATAAAAATAACAGAATCGTCAGTGTGTTAGTGCACTGGTGCATTATTTTATGGAAACTCAGCGGTGGACAGTGAGTTAGGAACTTGAGGAGGCCAGGACGTGAGACCGAGCTTTCAGGTTGACCTTTAACCTGATAATTTGCGACATTAATATTTCTGCACTTTGCCCTTTGTAATATAGTTCCATCATTTATTGCAGTAACATAATTATAATTACATCATAATATGTTATTTATTTATATTTTATATTATGTAAAAACATGGTTTTGTGTTAATTAACATCAATTAAAGTTTTGTTCTGTTCTTTTTTATATATAAAGACGCAGCACATTAATTCGTACACTAGGATCTAGATAAGACCGTCTCTTATTGGCACTACTTCTATATGTTCCATAGAATGCCATCTTGCTGATCGTTCTTCTGCTGTAATGGACGGTGAGCTATTTGCTGAAATAACCTACCTATAATTATATCTATATAGTTCTCAAACACATTGCAAGGTCCATAGATGTCGTTGTACGGTTGTAGTAGGTTTGACCTCCATAGACATTGAAGTCTATTTATTAGTAACGGCTTGAGTTATTTGAACTATAACACATCTATACTAGGGAATACGGTAGCTGGTTGTACATTGACATTCAACTCTTTGAGAGCAGGAATTGAATTATGTATTCTGATAAAATATTAGTGGAGTCGATAAGTTTGTACCTCAAATATGTATCTTGCTATCAGACATTAGTACCCCACATACTTACCTTGCTCAGACATTAGTACCTCACATACTCGCCTTGCTCAGACATTAGTACCTCACATACTCACCTTGCTCAGACATTAGTACCTCACATACTCGCCTTGCTCAGACATTAGTACCTCCCATACTCGCCTTGCTCAGACATTATTACCTCACATACTCGCCTTGCTCAGACATTAGTACTTCACATACTCGCCTTGCTCAGACATTAGTACCTCACATACTCGCCTTGCTCAGACGCCGGTATCATAAGTACATGTCCCGTTAGTAAGCCAAGCGACGCCAATGCAAACTAATGAATGTACATTGTTTCTTTTCTTTTATGATATAGTTTTAAAAATGTATTTTGAGATGATCAAATAATTGGAGGTTCTAGTATAAATAAATAGAATAACTTTTAGAACTGTAGTGTACAAATAAACTCGTTAACAGAGGCACAAGCAACCAGAAGGAAATGCCCCAAGTATTGAGTTATTTGCGGGTCATCATGATTGCACTCTGAACATGCCCATAGGTGCTCAGACCCTCTCCTCAGTAAGTCCCGCAGTGTCCAGCGACTGACGACTCTAGTCCCAAAGTAGTAGTTGGAAACAGTAGTCTGGAAACTATTAGTGGTCTAGAAACTATCAGTGATCTAGAAACTATCAGTGGTTTAGAAACTATCAGTGGTCTAGAAACTATCAGTGGTCTAGAAACTATCTCTGACCGGCTTCAGAGAAAAGTAATGGGTTAACAGATCAAGGAGTCAGGAGAACCCCAAGAGGAGAACGTGGAGGCAAAGATACACAAAGTGGAGGCAAAGATACACAAAGTGGAGGCAAAGATACACAAAGCGTAGGCAAAGATACACAAGTTGAGGCAAAGATACACAAAGTGGAGGCAAAGATACACAAAGTGGAAGCAAAGATACACAATAACGGAGTTGTCTTTTTCTGCGTACACTTGTAGATGTCAAGATGAATAAGTTGGAAGAAAGCGTTCGTCAGCTCAAGGCTGGTGGCATCTCTGGTGAAAGCTTGTCCAATTGTGTGGAGCCGGTGATGGCCACAGGAGCATTCCCAGTCCATGAATGAAGGATTAACTTGAAGTACCTTGCGGAGAGAGCTGGACAAGAACACATAATGAAGGATTAACTTGACGTACCTTGGGGAGAGAGCAGGACAAGAACACATAATGAAGGATTAACTTGATATATCTTGCGGAGAGAGCAGGACAAGAACACACAATGAAGGATTAACTTGAAGTACCTTGGGGAGATAGCAGGACAAGAACACATAATGAAGGATTAACTTGAAGTACCTTGGGGAGAGAGCAGGACAAGAACACATAATGAAGGATTAACTTGAAGTAC
Organism: Megaustenia siamemsis; assembly: GCA_032433765.1. Lineage (NCBI taxonomy): Eukaryota > Metazoa > Mollusca > Gastropoda > Stylommatophora > Ariophantidae > Megaustenia > Megaustenia siamemsis. The sequence goes on from JAVIAB010000160.1 coordinate 10,559,098, forward strand.
CTTGCGGAGAGAGCAGGACAAGAACACATAATGAAGGATTAACTTGAAGTACCTTGCGGAGAGAGCAGGACAAGAACACATAATGATGATTTAACAAAAACAGTGGAATTAGAAATAGATACGGGAACAGCACAACCAACAAATATAAGAACATATAGGACGCCGTTAAAGGATAGAGAGGTAGTAGAGAGGACTGTAGAGATGTTAAAAGCAGGAATAATTTCCAGAACAACGTCACCAATGATCGTCACCAGTGGTAATAGTACAGAAGAAGGATGGAACACAAAAGATTTTGCTGTGATTATAAGGCTTTAAACAAAGTGACGAAGGATATCAGTTACCAGATGCCAAGAGTGGAAGATATAGTGGCATTGTTCCAGGGCACAGATTACTATTCCACTGTGGATTGCAAGTCTGGCTATTGGGCCATCCAAGTAAATCGGAATACAAGGGATAAACTTGCGTTTAACACACACCTAGGAACTTTTACAAGGAATGTAATGCCTTTTAGACTAAAAGGGTCACAAGCAACATATATGAACTTGATGAACCAGGTATTGCAATGGCTAGGCACATTTGCACAAGCATATGTAGATGACATAATCATTTTTACCAAAGGAACAACATTTACAACACATTAAATTAGTTTTTGAGAGACTACGGCAGCATGATATAAGTTAAAACTAAATAAAAGTCAATTTTTTTTAGAAAAGAGGTAAAATATTTAGGTTTTGTAGTAAATAAAGAAGGAATACTACCAGATAAATAGAAAGTACAAGTGATCAAAGAAATGCAACCACCGACGAGAGTGAGGGAAGTGCCAAATTTTCTGGGGATGTGTGGTTATTACAAGATGTTTATACCAGAGTTTGCAGAAGTGGCAGAACCATTGACAACATTAACAAAGAAATTTGTGAAGATTAAATGGTCGACAGGGTGTCAGAAAGCGTTTGACACGTTAAACTGTGCCTGGTCTGCGAAAAGGTAGAAGTGGATAAAGTAACAGGGAGAAATAAGGTAGAGGAGTGGCCGATACATTTTCTATCACACAAATTAAGTAGAACACAAACAAGGTTGTCCACCATAGAGAAAGAAGCATATGCGATCCATTATGCGATTCAGAAACTGCATTTTTACATATATGGACAAAATGTAGTGATAAGGACGGACCATAAACCACTCAAAGCAATATTTTAATCACCAATTAAGAACAGGAAAATAGATATGTGGTCTCTAACATTACAAAATAGTGGAGCCGAAGTAGAATATATAGAAGGAACTAGGAATATATGTGCAGATTTGTTGTCCAGGATGCCAAAGAAGGAAGGTCAAGAAATAGAACAAAACAACTCGGGTACGGATGTAGATGACAGAAAATTCCAGATCAATATAATAGATACACGTACGAACAAGGTGAGACAAAGGGAAAGAAATACAGAAGAAGTGGAAGAGGAACAAGAGAACAGTGAACAGGAGAAGGAAGTGTAGATAACAAGAGAAGTACTAAGTAAAGATGAGGAGTTGGGGGAAATAATAATAGATATAAAAAGTGGAAGAGCAAAGAAATGGAAGAAATTTAGTATAGATGAAAATGATAGAGTGCTATTATATATAGGAGACGAGGACGAAGTACAACCAAGAGTGTGCATCCCACAAGTGTACAGGAAGTAGTTGTTAATAATGTACCACAAGAAAAACGGACACATGGGAAGAGACAAAATGTTAGACGCGTTAAGATTAAAATATTATTGGGCAGGATTATATAGGACGGTAGATGAACACACTAAGAGATGCATGGTGTATAAAATAAGAAATTTGGTAGAGAAAGCGGGACCGGTGATGTCGATGGAAAAAAACAATATTTTGCGATGCAGACAATCAGCATCGACATAACAGGTCCATACCCCAAAAAGATATCGGGAAATAGATATATACAACATATAACAGATTGTTACAGTAGATGGCCGGAAAGCACAAATACCTAATAAGAACACAGATACGGTAATAGATATACAGTGTATTATTGAATGAAATTATTCCCAGGTATAGTTACCCGCAGAGCATATTAACAGATAATGGAGGGGAGTTGACAAGTGAAAAGTTTTAGCAAACATTAAAGAAAATTAACATTAGACATATTAGGACATCTGTATACAACCCCCAGGCCAACGGGATCAACGAAATACAGCATAGAACACTGAATGATATCATATCGAAATTGACAAGAGGGCAAGAAATGGAATGGGATGTAAAACTAAATCATGCATTGGCGACGATCAGGATGAATAAGAACGAGAGCACACAGTTTTCACAATTTTTTTTATTGTATGGTAGGCACCCAATGTTGCCATTAGATAATGTGTTACAACCAAGGAGAAGATATATGGGAGAGGAAATACATGAAATCATCTTTCAGCAAATGCACGACACACAAAGAATGGTGTGGAGGAATTTAAAATGAGCGGAAAAGAGGAATCAACAGAAAAGTAAAGATAAAGAGGTGATAGAGTATAGAATTGGGGATAAGGTATATTATAAGAATCAAACAGCCACGTCAAAAATTAGTCCCAGATGGAAAGAAGGATATATTATAATAAAGAAAACAGGGGAGGCAAATTATGTAATTAAACACATATATGGTAGGAAACAGATACGAACTGACAGGAGAAACATAAGAAAAGGTGGGTCATTATGGTCAGAAAACGAACAGGAACAGAGGGATAGGCAGAGGAGGAAATGTACTATGTATGGAGAAAGAGAGTCTAAAGAGTACACAGGAAGTAAAGGAGACCAAGAGGTTAATACGGATGCAAGGAAACAAGGTGTGGAAAGAGAGGAGACACAAGATAGGAGCAACAAACATAAAGAAGAACAAGGGGAGAGTAGTAATGACACTGTAAACAGCACGGAAGAGGATGCACCATATAGGAACACGAGGAGTCAGGGCAGAAGAAGGCAAGAACGAAGAATACAGACAGAAAGAGAGAGAGAGGGAAACGTCGTCGGAAGAAGAAGATATGCCAATACCGGGAAGACGAGTTAGGTTACACAGCAGAGAACAAGAGGCAAGACAACAGGAGAGAGCAAGGGAAGGGCAAGCGGAGGAAGCATGGAGATGGAGACACAAGGGAATAACAGAAGCGTCATTAGGAAAAGACAGGGAAAATGGTCCTCAGGAGAACCACCAGAGAATAAGAAAAATAAGGAGCAGGATAATGAACAATGGGAGAGTGAGGAGAGTTATCAAACAACGGAGGAGGGAAAACGTTAAGAAATAGGGGAGGTAGAGTAGAAGAGATAAGAGGCAATAAGATAGAGGAGCGGCCTCTAGGAGTTCTGTAGGGGCCCTATCAGAAATATAAAACAAATACTTAAAAGAGGGAAAAAAGGGGTAGAGAAAGTGAATGATAGGTTAGAATGTTGATGGTACGGGTTTATTATTAAGGATAGATCAATAACTAAGAGGAGATAGGAGGCAGTGAAGCAGGGAGGTAGCAGTGATATAAGAGAGTACGATAGGATGGGAGTGAGGTAGTAGAGGTCAAGGGGAGATAAAGGTTGAGGGTAAAATAGAGCAGGGGGTTCACGTGGAGTGTTAAGAGTCTGAACACATCATGATAAACAGGAATTGTAAGCAATGTAGGAACGTGGCTTGGATGTAAAAAGGCGGGTGAGTGGTGGAAGGGAGAAAAAAAGCTGAGACAAAGAATAGGTGGGGAAAGGCTTTCGAGATGAAGCGATGATTCGATCCGGACGGTTGTATGTGGTGTTACAACCGATACCGGGAACAAGGAGGGTTAGTCTAAAACATGAGTTAGCCAGTTAGTTGGTGTGTGATAGCTGCGTTGGTCAGACCGCTGAACTAAACTGAACTAAAATTTCTAACGCTCAAGATTTAAGCTAGAACCAGCATGTTTGAAGTTTATGGCAAATGTTGTACTTTCGATGACCTATTTTTACAGCGCATGAATACACTACTGACAGTGACCACAAGTCGGTGAAGGATGTGTTTGTGTTTTACGCGTTAAACAAATTCCTTATCTGCCTTTTTTAAAGTACCTATTTGATCGCAACGACCTGATTTAAAAGTCGTATCTCTCAATGATAGCGCTAGTTACGACCTGGCTTGAGCTGTCAATGACTTTTGGTTTCGTCCTCAATTTGACAATCGGCAGTTGAATTTTTTGGTAAAAATTTTACGAAAAGTTCATTCATTTGGTGCCGTCTCCACATCGAGGATTGGTTACAATGGAGCGTCGTTCATCATTGGGTGCCGTCTCCACATCGAAGATTTGTTACCATAGAGCGGCATTCATTCATTGGGTGCCGTCTCCACATCGAAGGTTGGATACCATGGAGCGTCGTTCATTCATTGGGTGCCGTCTCCACATCAAAGGTTGGCTACCATGGAGCGGCATTCATTCATTGGGTGCCGTCTCCACATCAAAGGTTGGCTACCATGAAGCCCTACCGTACTCTATATCTTGTTCTACGTGGTGCATGTTGTTATAAGTTGACCTTTCCACCTTTTGATGCTATCAGTCCTCATTAACCATGATCTGCTTCTGTATCGCCTACCTTAAACCTTCCTTTCCAAGATGACTTACTAGGGTATTGTGTCTGTTCACACGCCCCACATATTTCAGTTGTCTTTTCTGAATTGTGTTAAATTGTTCTTTCTCCATTTTCAGCTCATTCAGAACTTTCTTATTTGTATTCTTTTCATTCCACCCAGTTCTCCCCATTTTTCAATAAAACATCATTTCAAAGGCTTCAATTTTCTGATTTAATGTCCATGTTTCTGTGACATACATGAATATTGAGTAAATATAGCATTTTACAACTCGTAGTTTTAATGTTATTTGCTTTGATGTGACTACATTTTTCATGTCGTAAAAATTGCCTTTTTCCATTCCAATTGTTTTGTTTATTTCTGTCTTACATGTTCCATCATTTGTTATATGTCCAAGACAGCTACATTTTTGAAACAATTGAAGAGTTGCAAAGGTAATAACATTATGGAATGTCGCAAATATACTCACACTCTCACATAACAACAGAATATGATATTCTATTGGGCTTTTATGGATCATCATCATTACGTACCATGCCTGGTGGCGTAGGTGATCATGTCTCTCCACAACTTTCAATTTCGAAAGTTATTTATCATTCCTATGGTTGACCTTCTGCCAAGCCATTCTCTTAAGCTGTCTGGTATTTTTTCTCTTTGCTTCCCTCTATCTCTTCGTCCCTCAATTTTCCCAGTTGTCACAATATATTCCAGCTGTTCCCTTTCTCATTACATGGCCAAAAAAATGATGATTGTTTCTTCCTAATATTGAATAGTAGCTCTCTTTTTGCTTTGTTATTGTAGTTATTTGTCTTATTATTGTTATTATTATTGTTATTATTATTATTATTATTATTGTTGTTATTATTGTTGCTGTTATTGTTATTGTTGTTGTTTTCCCAATACGTCTAGCAAGTCAGGAGAGGGGATTTTTACTTTACTTTCACTTTTTGCTGCTGAAGTCCACTATAATTGTTATTATTGCTATTATTATTGTTATTGTTGTTGTTATTATCTTTGTTATTGTTATTGTTTTTATTATTATTGTCTTTATTATTATTGTCCTTATTATTATTATTGTTATCATTGCTGTCATTGTTGTTGTTTATTATTTTTACCATTGGTACTATTGTTGTTATTGTTATTAGGAAGCGTTAGTATCTTAGTGGCAAGGCGATGGCTCAGCGATGTAATGTTCGTGGATTACAGTTTGATGCTCTCTTGTCATCCCAGATGTAAGATAGAAATGTGTACCTGATTCAGTGAGTTGCGAATAAATGATGACAGTGGACTTGAGCACATGATTTCCCCTCCCCTACCATTCCACCTCCAAACTCTCTGACCTAGTCGCTTCTTCCATTCAGCTCTCTGTGGAACTGTAAAAACATTAATAATAACAATAGTAATTGCAATAATAATGACAAAAATAACATCAATAATAACAAAAATAATAACAGCAATAACAAAAATAACATTAATATTAACAATAACAACAATAACAACAACAATAACAACAATAACAACACTAATAAAAATAACAATAAAATCAACGTTTGTTCATTCTAGGGGTACTGCAATAGTAGAACTTTTGTTCTAAAATAACAGACCCCCAGCATTCATTTAGTGGGGTCTTCAGCGATCCCTATCTCGCCACACAATCAGGAACTTTCTTGGGAATTCCGTGACGAGTGACCTAAAGTCTTGACTAACTTTGAGTTTCTGACCTTGCTGTGTGATAATAAATATGTTATCACTGTTCACGTACAAAGATAGATGTTGAGAATACAAAAACTGCAGCTGTCTACACAAGAAGCCATTTTACCCAATGGCATATTTTCTATGTTTCCGTAGCTACCGCCGGTAGCCTTGAACATATTAACGAATTACAAAAGGAAATGATAATTTATTATAATTTTTAATAATTATATTACACATTTTCGAATATTCTATTACACATTTCGTAGGCCATTATGATTTATTTGCTTTGGTTTGCATTTATAAAAGCAAGGGTTTCCCCTGGCCACTATAACGTTTGTGAATGAAACCGAAACTACTCTACGATAGTAGATTGAAACCGCTAGTGACTAGAAGTACATTTCTCATCTATCGGCACGAGTAAATTAACGACCTTGACATTCAAAAAAGGAAGCGAAAAGAATACAGCTGAAGATACCTATACAGAATGCGGTTTCATGGGTTATTTTTTAGCTCTAGCCAATTAGAAGTGTTAAAAAGTGAAAGTGAAACTATGTCTGATTTCTGGAACTTCCTTACCTATTTATAACTACGTTATGCGCCCTTTTTAAAATTTAGGCACATAGGCATCTCAACTGTCAAGAAACAGCAGCGCTACGAGCTGTCGGTTTTAAACAAAAGATTTTCTTCAATATGGAATAATACAGAAACAGATTATTCTTCAGACAATGTAGCAGAAACGTCATTAAAACGAAGAAAAGGAGATGATGAGTTGACATATAGGCAGCTATTTTACAACAATCACTATTAAGGGCGTTCTTCTCGAGAATGCATGGAAAAAGACCAAGAGGAAGACCCAAAAGAAGATGGATAGATGCAGTGACAGAGACTTATAACAACAAAGGAAAATCACTAATTCAGACAATTCGAGCAGCACAAGAACGACAAATGATATAAACCACGACACCTTTTTAGGTATCAGGGAAAGAGAAAAGTAGAAGAAAGAAGAAGATTTTACAGCATATTAGATAGAATGTTCATGGAAATAAATGACAGATTTTCTGATTATGGAAAGTTTAATTTCACTCATCTTTTAAACTCAAAAAACGTTTTAATATACAAAGATAATTTCCCTAATGAGACACTGCACAGATTACTTCAATCGTATAACAATCACTTTGATCAAGTCCGATTTAACAATGAACTAAGTGCCATTCAGCAGAAATCTGTGATTTTTCTAACAAACCAATTCACGAAATTCTCACTACCATTTATCAAACCCACTTATGTGAAATAATTTCGGAGGTTTTCAAACTGACGACATTAATAGTGACAATACCAGCTACATCAGCATCTGTAGATAGAACTGTTTCTGCTCTCGAGAGAATCATATCTTATTGTCGCTCAACTCAGACACTAGAACGCCTATCTGGTTTGGCATTAATGTCCATTAAGAAATCATTTTTTCAGAAACTTAGAAACCAACAAAACAGTACTTTCAATGACAAAGTCATCGAGACATTTTCGTCCCAAACAAGAGGGATATAATTTACATATAAATAAGTAAGCAATTTAAAATGTAGTGATGTCATTGGCAAATATTACTTCATGTTAGCCTTTTAAATATAATGTATGTGTTTATTTATTATGTCAGCGGTAGCCCAGACCCCAAAACCAGTATACGCCACTGCATTTACCAAACTTGTTTTCCCACTGTCTTGTTACAACCCTTCCATTTGCTGATTACCAGGTGCTGCCTCTCACTGCTTCGTGAATGTCTCTTGTAGCAGTTAGACCTTGAGATATGTGAACACTTTCCCCTATTTCTCGTCTCTGTTATTCTACCATCAACTCTACGAAGATAACAGATCTAGTTCAGACTTATAATCTCGGGATTAGTCACGATTTTGTGGCTGGGGTCGCACAAGTGACGTCTTCAACCCAGAGACTGGCGTTATTAAAGTAATGAGTTTACACTGGAATCACAAATAACATTACTAACATCGTCTATCCATACTGAAAGGTTGGGTGTGTGTGGGGGGGGGGGCGTTCAATAAAATTTGATGAATAATGGCCGCATACCTCAGTTAGTATCCAATTTGGGTACACGAGAGAATGTATATTCTATTCATGATCTCGAAAGTAGTACCGAGACCACCAGGAAACGAATCTCACCCGAACTCGTTGGATAAGGTTTAGAGGGTGTCCTATAGAAAAGTATAGTGAATCATAACGAAACGTTATCGTACTAGGCTGCAGTATTCGGACATGAGGGGGCCAGTGTTATTCCTCGCTGCTTTTTACATTCTTCTACTCGTTGAGTCACGTTGTTGACTTTATTGTCATTTACCGCCACGCTACTAACACCATGTTGACTTTATCACCATTTACCACCATGCTATTAACACCATGTTGACTTTATCACTAATTATACCACGCTACTAACACCATGTTGACTTTATCACTAATTACCTCCACGCTACTAATACCATGTTGACTTTATCACCAATTACCTCCACGCTACTAAAACCATGACAACTTTATCACCAATTACCGCCACGCTACTAACACCATGTTACCTTTATCACCAATTACCGCCCCGATACTAACACCATGTAAACTTTATCACCAATTACCGCCACGCTACCAACACCATGTTACATTTATCACCAATTACCGCCACGCTACTAACACCATGTTGACTTTATCACCAATTACCGCCACACTACTAACACCATTTTGACTTTATCACCAATTACTGCCACGCTACTAACACCATGATGACTTTATCACTAATTACCACCACGCTACTAACACCATGATGACTTTATCACTAATTACCGCCACGCTACTAACACCATGTTGACTTTATCACCAATTACCGTCACACTACTAACACCATGCTAAATTTATCACCAATTACCGCCACGCTACTAACACCATGATGACTTTATCACAAATTACCGCCACGCTACTAACACCATGTTGACTTTATCACCAATTACCGCCACGCTACTAACACCATGTTGACTTTATCACCAATTACCGCCACGCTACTAACACCATGTTGACTTTATCACCAATTACCGCCACGCTACTAACACCATGTTAGCTTTGTCACCAATTACCGCAACGCTACTAACACCATGATAACTTTATCACCAATTACCGCCACGCTACTAACACCATGTTGACTTTATCACTAATTACCGCCACGCTACTAACACCCTGTTGACTTTATCACTAATTACCGCCACGCTACTAACACCATGTTGACTTTATCACCAATTACCGCCACGCTACTAACACCCTGTTCACTTTATCACCAATTACCGCCACGCTACTAACACCATGTTGACTTTATCACCAATTACTGCCACGCTACTAACACCATGATGACTTTATCACTAATTACCACCACGCTACTAACACCATGATGACTTTATCACTAATTACCGCCACGCTACTAACACCATGTTGACTTTATCACCAATTACCGTCACGCTACTAACACCATGCTAAATTTATCACCAATTACCGCCACGCTACTAACACCATGATGACTTTATCACAAATTACCGCCACGCTACTAACACCATGTTGACTTTATCACCAATTACCGCCACGCTACTAACACCATGTTGACTTTATCACCAATTACCGCCACGCTACTAACACCATGTTAGCTTTGTCACCAATTACCGCAACGCTACTAACACCATGATAACTTTATCACCAATTACCGCCACGCTACTAACACCATGTTGACTTTATCACTAATTACCGCCACGCTACTAACACCCTGTTGACTTTATCACTAATTACCGCCACGCTACTAACACCATGTTGACTTTATCACCAATTACCGCCACGCTACTAACACCCTCTTCACTTTATCACCAATTACCGCCACGCTACTAACACCATGTTGACTTTATCACCAATTACCGCCACGCTACTAACACCCTGTTGACTTTATCACCAATTACCGCCACGCTACTAACACCATGTTGACTTTATCACCAATTACCGCCACGTTACTAACACCATGTTGACTTTATCACCAATTACCGCCACGCTACCAACACCATGTTACATTTATCACCAATTACCGCCACGCTACTAACACCATGTTGACTTTATCACCAATTACCGCCACGCTACTAACACCATGTTGACTTTATCACCAATTACCGCCACGCTACTAACACCATGATGACTTTATCATCATTTACCGCCACGCTACTATCGCCATGTTGACTTTATCACCAATTACCGCCACGCTACTAACACCATGTTGACTTTATCACCAATTACCGCTACACTACTAACACCATGTTGACTTTATCACCAATTATCGCCACGCTACTAACACCATGTTGACTTTATCACCAATTACCGCAACGCTACTAACACTATGATAACTTTATCACCAATTACCGCAACGCTACTAACACCATGATAACTTTATCACCAATTACCGCCACGCTACTAACACCATGTTGACTTTATCACCAATTACCGCCACGCTACTAACACCATGTTGACTTTATCACTAATTACCGCCACGCTACTAACACCATGTTGACTTTATCACCAATTACCGCCACGCTACTAACACCCTGTTGACTTTATCACCAATTACCGCCACGCTACTAACACCATGTTGCCTTTATCACCAATTACCGCCACGCTACTAACACCCTGTTGACTTTATCACCAATTACCGCCACGCTACTAACACCATGTTGCCTTTATCACCAATTACCGCCACGTTACTAACACCATGTTGACTTTATCACCAATTACCGCCACGCTACCAACACCATGTTACATTTATCACCAATTACCGCCACGCTACTAACACCATGTTGACTTTATCACCAATTACCGCCACGCTACTAACACCATGTTGACTTTATCACCAATTACTGCCACGCTACTAACACCATGTTGACTTTATCATCATTTACCGCCACGCTACTAACACCATGTTGACTTTATCACCAATTACCGCCACGCTACTAACACCATGTTGACTTTATCACCAATTACCGCCACGCTACTAACACCCTGTTGACTTTATCACCAATTACCACCACGCTACTAACACCATGTTGACTTTATCACCAATTACCGCCACGCTACTAACACCCTGTTGACTTTATCACCAATTACCGCCACGCTACTAACACCATGTTGCCTTTATCACCAATTACCGCCACGTTACTAACACCATGTTGACTTTATCACCAATTACCGCAACGCTACCAACACCATGTTACATTTATCACCAATTACCGCCACGCTACTAACACCATGTTGACTTTATCACCAATTACCGCCACGCTACTAACACCATGTTGACTTTATCACCAATTACCGCCACGCTACTAACACCAAGATGACTTTATCATCATTTACCGCCACGCTACTATCGCCATGTTGACTTTATCACCAATTACCGCCACGCTACTAACACCATGTTGACTTTATCACCAATTACCGCCACGCTACTAACACCCTGTTGACTTTATTACCAATTACCGCCACGCTACTAACACCATGTTGACATTATCACCAATTACCGCCACGCTACTAACACCATGTTGACAAAGGACACTAGGCCGACCACCCTGTCATTCATGCTTCTTCTTTTTTGCTTCCTCATTTACATTTCACCGCCCAGCGGAGATATAATTTGTTTTTTTTTTTTTGCTCTTCTGTTTGCCTCTGCTGCAGTTATATTTTATAGCGTTCCTAATGTTCCGTCAGTCCATCTTTTTCGTGGTCAGCCCTTGGGTCTGGTGTTCTCGCAACGTTTATTGAAAGTTCGTTGTGCTGTGCTTTGATCTTTCTGCCTTATCACGAGGCCTAACCATTTTTTCTTTCTTATCTTTATATATTCTATGCCTAGAAATATTCCAAGTTTTTTTTTTTTGCTCAGTTTTTCATTTTTGACCTTATCTCTCAGGCAGTTTCCTATTATTCGTCTGACACATTTCATCTCGGTAGAGGTTATTTTCTTATTATTCTTGCATCTATGGTCCATGACTGTGATTGGTAGCACAACGTTGGAATGAAGATTGTATTGTAGAGTGCCCGTTTTGCCTCTAAAGTTTTCTCCTTGTTGGACAATAGTGGTGATAACTGTCCGATGATCTAACTTTGTTGTATCTTGAGTCTATTTCTGCTGGTTGTGAATTGTCCCGTGTCACTAGACCTCCTAGATATTTACATTTTCCCACTTGTTTTAGTTGTCCATCGTTATGTTGATATTCTTTTTCTCTTTTATGATATTCATGACTTCTGTTTTGTTGATGTTGAGTTTTATGTTGTATTTCAGTGCTTGTGATGTTAAGTCTATGTCAAGTGTCCTTGTTGGCCCTCTATTTTTTCATATATATATTAGTGTCTCCAAATAGAGCTCGTTAATCTCCCCCCTCTCCGATGGGTTCGCTAACTTACATATGTAGTCAATGTAGGTAATAAATAATTCAGTCAGCTATACATTTTGACAAATGGTGTTCGTCCTTACAAGATAAATAGTGTCACATTTCTAAAAGCAATTTGTTATAGTCGTATTGGTGTACCCAAGCAGCGTCCATTGTAATCTAACTTCACCCTGATCACACAATAAGATCTCAGCATAGAGCAGGATCTCCGATATACCGGCGATTGCGACGAAGAGCAATACTATAGGCAGCGCATGAGCTGACAGTTTTTCGTGTGTCCATGGAGATAGATACCCCAAGTTGTCCCTAATTAGACAGCCTCAGGGAGAGCGCCTGCCTCCTATAGTCGCAATGACAGGGTCGGTACACCAACAGCTGACCAAGACCTAGCAGTTCTACCTCCTTGTTGTCTCCCCTGGTAAAGTCTGGGTGCATGCCGGCTAACAGAAGCTAGGATCGCCTTGTTCCCTGTAGTGGTGGCTGTTACTGATATAGAAGACCCAGTAGTGCAGTACCGTAGGCTGGGCTAGTAGTTTCCCAGCATAGCCTAGGACTAGACTAACCCCAACTTCTCCAGTAAGAGCTGGGAATGCTACGAATGTCATTACGACCCATCACATTAATGAGTAAAAGGGCACCTAGCTCGCATCGACTTGTGACATTACGTCAACTTATTATCAACTCATATCAACTGATGCAGACTCGATCTTTGTTATTTGATTTTGTTAGAGACGTTTTATTTGATGTTGTTAGTTCGCATTATGCTTGACCTGTCTTGTCGAGTCTAATGATGTTTCCCAGTGTTGTAAACATACCTCTTCCCATGAAATGATTCGCTGATCTGTCGCCTGCAAGTTTCCCTCCACAAAAATAATAAATGAAATAATATTCATTTGTTATTTATCTGTCTCCTTGTATAACCATTGTTGTATTTATTGTCCTTAGCAACACTGAATCCTTAACGCAGCGAAATCTAGTTCAAGGGATATAACTCATGATTTCGTCACATGTAGGAACTAATGCGTGAGAGTTATATTTTTTCAAATTTGAAAATAGCAGAGACTGTTAGAAAAAAAGGGACTTTAAGAAAAGAATGAAATACAAGAGTAAGTAATATATTTTTATTGTTATACAAAAACAAAACAAAAATGATAAAATTTGAATCAGAAATCATTTATGTCGATTTTCGCGCCAGTGTTTAGATAACATAAGCAGATAATCTCAAAGCTGGCCCTGAAACGGGAACCAGAGGGTAACAGATGAAAAGATACCCTTGAGCTAATTGCTCAGAACAAAGACGTGTGGCGAGATACACTGCGGATCCTGTGCAAGGTCTGACGCTTGATAACAAAGATCGTCGGACACAGAGAGTCTAGAATGTCTGCCTTATGTGCCATTGCGGTTCGAAAGGACAATAGGCAGAGAGGCAAAGAGACAAGATAGATGGATGGATAGATATTTCTTGATTAACAGAAGTGAGAAAGAAAGTTCATCTGTGCTATGTATCGAGGGAATTCTGGCCCTTGCAAGTGAATCATGGACAGCAGACAAACAAATAAAGAGACGATTACAGGGCACATATATGAGATTTCTCAGAAGAATGGAGAATTCCATATACAGACATATATATGTTAAACATTTGTTGATGCTTTTGAACATATGTTGATGTTGTTGAACATTTGTTGATGTTGTTAAACATTTGTTGATGCTGTTTAACATATGTTGATGTTGTTAAACATTTGTTGATGTTGTTAAACATTTGTTGATGTTGTTGAACATATGTTGATGTTGTTAAACATTTGTTGATGTTGTTGAACATTTGTTGATGTTGTTAAACATTTATTGATGCTGTTGAACATTTGTTGATGTTGTTAAACATTTGTTGATGTTGTTAAACATTTGTTGCTTTTGCTGAACATTTGTGTGTGTTGTTGAATATCTGTGAGTGTTTTTGAACAATTGTAGGTTTTGTTGAACTTTTGTTGATGTTGATGAACTTATGTGGGTGTTCCTGCATTTCTATCGTTCTTGGATGGGAATAAGGTGTCTATTTTGTTTAAAGTCTTCTAATTTACCAGTGAAAGTTTCTAGAACAGAAATAAACCATTGATGTTTTCTTGTTAATTTTATTTCAAATATTGCGTGTGCCAGGACATGTTGCTTTCTTGAGCAGACCCAAACATTTGTTAAACTTTATAGTAGTTTGAGCTTTAGCTGTGACGGGGAGGAATGCGAAGCTGTTACAGAGTAAAAGAAATGTTTAGCTGTCACAGGGTAAAAGACATGTTTAGTTGTCACAGGGTAAAAGAAATGTTTAGTTGTCACAGAGTAAATGAAATGTTTAGTTGTCACAGAGTAAAAGAATGGTTTAGCTGTCACAGAGTAAAAGAAATGTTTAGTTTTCAGAGAATAAAAGAAAATGTTCTGCTGTCACAGCGTAAAGGAAATGTTCAGCTGTCACAGAGTAAAAGAAATGTTTAGCTGTCACAGAGTAAAAGAAATGTTTAGCTGTCACATATTGCAATCACAGTTTTCTCTATCACTCGATGTATGATCATCTTCTCTATCACTCGATGTATAATAGTTTCCTCTATCACTTGATGTATAATAGTTTCCTCTATCACTCGATGTATAACAGTTTCCTCTATCACTCGATGTATGATAGTTTCCTCTATCACTCGATGTATAATAGTATCCTCTATCACTCGATGTATAATAGTTTCCTCTATCACTCGATGTATGATAGTTTCCTCTATCACTCGATGTATAATAGTATCCTCTATCACTCGATGTATAATAGTTTCCTCTATCACTCGATGTATAATAGTTCCTCTATCACTCGATGTATAATAGTTCCTCTATCACTCGATGTATAATAGTTTCCTCTATCACTCGATGTATAACAGTTTCCTCTATCACTCGATGTATGATAGTTCCTCTATCACTCGATGTATAACAGTTCCTCTATCACTCGATGTATGATAGTTCCTCTATCACTCGATGTATAACAGTTCCTCTATCACTCGATGTATGATAGTTCCTCTATCACTCGATGTATAATAGTTCCTCTATCACTCGATGTATAACAGTTTCCTCTATCACTCGATGTATAATAGTTCCTCTATCACTCGATGTATAATAGTTCCTCTATCACTCGATGTATAACAGTTTCCTCTATCACTCGATGTATAATTGTTCCTCTATCACTCGATGTATAATAGTTCCTCTATCACTCGATGTATAACAGTTTCCTCTATCACTCGATGTATGATAGTTTCCTCTATCACTCGATGTATAACAGTTTCCTCTATCACTCGATGTATAACAGTTTCCTCTATCACTCGATGTATGATAGTTTCCTCTATCACTCGATGTATAACAGTTTCCTCTATCACTCGATGTATAATAGTTCCTCTATCACTCGATGTATAATAGTTCCTCTATCACTCGATGTATAACAGTTTCCTCTATCACTCGATGTATGATAGTTTCCTCTATCACTCGATGTATAACAGTTTCCTCTATCACTCGATGTATGATAGTTTCCTCTATCACTCGATGTATGATAGTTTCCTCTATCACTCGATGTATAACAGTTTCCTCTATCACTCGATGTATAATAGTTTCCTCTATCACTCGATGTATGATAGTTTCCTCTATCACTCGATGTATGATAGTTTCCTCTATCACTCGATGTATAATAGTTCCTCTATCACTCGATGTATAATAGTTTCCTCTATCACTCGATGTATGATAGTTTCCTCTATCACTCGATGTATAATAGTTTCCTCTATCACTCGATGTATAATAGTTTCCTCTATCACTCGATGTATAATAGATTCCTCTATCACTCGATGTATGATAGTTTCCTCTATCACTCGATGTATGATAGTTTCCTCTATCACTCGATGTATGATAGTTTCCTCTATCACTCAATGTGTAATTGTTTTCTCTATCACTCGATATATGATAGTTTTCTCTGTCACTCGATATATAATAGTTTCCTCTTTCACGCGCCGTATAATAGTTTCCTCTATCACTCGATGTATAATAGATTCCTCTATCACTCGATGTATGATAGTTTCCTCTATCACTCGATGTATGATAGTTTCCTCTATCACTCGATGTATGATAGTTTCCTCTATCACTCGATGTATAATAGTTTCCTCTATCACTCGATGTATAATAGTTTCCTCTATCACTCGATGTATGATAGTTTCCTCTATCACTCGATGTATGATAGTTTCCTCTATCACTCGATGTATGATTATTTCCTCTATCACTCGATGTATAATTGTTTCCTCTATCACTCGATGTATAATAGTTTCCTCTATCACTCGATGTATGATAGTTTCCTCTATCACTCGATGTATGATAGTTTCCTCTATCACTCGATGTATGATAGTTTCCTCTATCACTCAATGTATAATTGTTTTCTCTATCACTCGATGTATAATTGTTTCCCCTATCACTCGATGTATAATTGTTTCCTCTATCACTAGCCGTATAATTGTTTCCTCTATCACACGATAGTATGATAGTCTACACAACAATTCAGTTCCTAGTCTATAGGGACTCAACAATTCAGTTCCTAGTCTATAGGGTCGCAACAATTCAGTTCCTAGTCTATAGGGACGCAACAATTCAGTTCCTAGTCTATAGGGACGCAACAATTCAGTTCCTAGTCTATAGGGACGCAACAATTCAGTTCCTAGTCTATAGGTACGCAACAATTCAGTTCCTAGTCTATATGGACGCAACAATTCAGTTCCTAGTCTATAGGGACGCAACAATTCAGTTCCTAGTCTATAGGGACGCAACAATTCAGTTCCTAGTCTCTAGAGAAGCAACAATTCAGTTCCTAGTCTATAGGGACGCAACAATTCAGTTCCTAGTCTATAGGGACGCAACAATTCAGTTCCTAGTCTCTAGAGAAGCAAGAATTCAGTTCCTAGTCTATAGGGACGCAAAAATTCAGTTCCTAGTCTATAGGGACGCAACAATTCAGTTCCTAGTCTCTAGAGACGCAACAATTCAGTTCCTAGTCTATAGGGACGCAACAATTCAGTTCCTAGTCTATAGGGACGCAACAATTCAGTTCCTAGTCTATAGGGACGCAACAATTCAGTTCCTAGTCTATAGGGACGCAACAATTCAGTTCCTAGTCTATATGGACGCAACAATTCAGTTCCTAGTCTATAGGGACGCAACAATTCAGTTCCTAGTCTATAGGGACGCAACAATTTAGTTCCTAGTCTATAAGGGACCTCGCCAGAGGTGAAAACTGGTGAACGCAAAATAAAAAAAAAAATCGAAATTCTTTCATAGATTGAATGACTTGTTGTATGGCTATTAAAGATAAAACGAGCTGTTCTATAGTTGCAATTTATTAAATGAGCTGTTCTGCAGTTGCAATTTATTAAACGAGCTGTTCTGTAGTTGCAATTTATGAAATAAGCTGTTTTATAGTTACAATTTATGGAATGAGCTTTTCTATAGTTGCAATTTATAAATGAGCTGTTCTAAATTTGCAATTTATTAAATGAGCTGTTTTGTAGTTGCAATGTATTAAATGAGTTGTTCTATTGCTTTCAGGATAGATTAAGTGAACTGTTCCTCAATATATTAAATGAACTCTTGCATGGCAGACTGAACGAGGTGTTCTATGTCTGTAACAGATTAAATTATCTGTTCTATAACAGACTGAACGAGGTGTTCTATGTCTGTAACAGATTAAATTATCTGTTCTATAACAGACTGAACGAGGTGTTCTTTGTCTGTAACAGATTAAATAAACAGTTCTATAGCAGATTAAATGAACTGTTCTATATTTGTAACAAACTAAATAAACTGTTCTATATTTGTAACAAACTAAATAAACTGTTCTATATTTGTAACAAACTAAATAAACTGTTCTATATTTGTAACAAACTAAATAAACTGTTCTATATTTGTAACAAACTAAATAAACTGTTCTATATTTGTAACAAACTAAATAAACTGTTCTATATTTGTAACAAACTAAATAAACTGTTCTATATTTGTAACAAACTAAATAAACTGTTCTATATTTGTAACAAACTAAATAAACTGTTCTATAACAGATTCAATCAACTATTCTATAGCTACCACATAATCAAACGAACTGTTACAATCTCACAAACTACAATAACTCCCTATCACATATTATGCCACATGTTAAAAAGATGCCAATGATTTGTTCTTTTTTCAAAGCTCCAGGTGTCAGATATGCTCTGTCCCAAAATCAAATGCTATGTTTTAAGCTGTCACCAACTAAATGCTATGTTTTAAGCTGTCACCAACTAAATGCTATGTTTTAAGCTGTCACCAACTAAATGCTATGTTTTAAGCTGTCACCAACTAAATGCTATGTTTTAAGCTGTCACCAACTAAATGCTATGTTTTAAGCTGTCACCAACTAAATGCTCTACTCTGTTTGTCACAAACTATGTGCTCGTATCTAAATGTCACAAATTAAATACTCTGCTACAAGTGTCAAAAATGTAAACTTCTGATCTGTCCCTGGCGACCTCAATGTTTATTGAAACTATCTATAGTAAAATATTCCCAGCCAGTAATTATTCATAGACCTCTTTCTTCCACCATCGAGACATCTTTGTTTGTTTCTTTCTTTTCCCTTTCTCACTGGTACCGATCGAGACATCACAGTTATACAAATAATATAGTTATCAATTGGAGCAATAGTAGAACTGGTGTTATTAAGATTATCTTCATGAACAAACGTATGTGAGCAGGCAACATAATAATGTTGCTATAGTCGGTCAGATACTGCTTTGTTTTGACTTGTCGTGTTGCTATTGTTGGTCAGATACTGCGTTGTGTAGACTTCTAGTGTTGCTATTGTTGGTCAGATACTGCTTTGTGTAGACTTCTAGTGTTGCTATTGTTGGTCAGATACTACGTTGTGTAGACTTCTCGTGTTGCTATAGTCGGTCAGATACTACGTTGTGTAGACTTCTCGTGTTGCTATAGTCGGTCAGATACTACGTTGTGTAGACTTCTTGTGTTGCTATAGTCGGTCAGATACTACGTTGTGTAGACTTCTCGAGTTGCTATAGTCGGTCAGATACTACGTTGTGTAGACTTCTTGTGTTGCTATAGTCGGTCAGATACTACGTTGTGTAGACTTCTTGTGTTGCTATAGTCGGTCAGATACTACGTTGTGTAGACTTCTTGTGTTGCTATAGTTGGTCAGATACTACGTTGTGTAGACTTCTCGTGTTGCTATAGTTGGTCAGATACTACGTTGTGTAGACTTCTTGTGTTGCTATAGTCGGTCAGATACTACGTTGTGTAGACTTCTTGTGTTGCTATAGTTTGTCAGATACTACGTTGTGTAGACTTCTTGTGTTGCTATAGTTGGTCAGATACTACGTTGTGTAGACTTCTTGTGTTGCTATAGTCGGTCAGATACTACGTTGTGTAGACTTCTTGTGTTGCTATAGTTGGTCAGATACTACGTTGTGTAGACTTCTCGTGTTGCTATAGTTGGTCAGATACTACGTTGTGTAGACTTCTTGTGTTGCTATAGTCGGTCAGATACTACGTTGTGTAGACTTCTTGTGTTGCTATAGTTTGTCAGATACTACGTTGTGTAGACTTCTTGTGTTGCTATAGTTGGTCAGATACTACGTTGTGTAGACTTCTCGTGTTGCTATAGTTTGTCAGATACTGCGTTGTGTAGACTTCTTGTGTTGCTATAGTCGGTCAGATACTACGTTGTAGAGACTTCTCGTGTTGCTATAGTCGGTCAGATACTACGTTGTTTAGACTTCTTGTGTTGCTATAGTTGGTCAGATACTACGTTGTTTAGACTTCTTGTGTTGCTATAGCCGGTCAGATACTACGTTGTTTAGACTTCTTGTGTTGCTATAGTTGGTCAGATACTACGCTGTTTAGACTTCTTGTGTTGCTATAGTTGGTCAGATACTACGTTGTTTAGACTTCTTGTGTTGCTATAGTCGGTCAGATACTACGTTGTTTAGACTTCTCGTGTTGCTATAGTTGGTCAGATACTACGTTGTGTAGACTTCTTGTGTTGCTATATTCGGTCAGATACTGCGTTGTGTAGACTTCTCGTGTTGCTATAGTTTGTCAGATACTACGTTGTGTAGACTTCTTGTGTTGCTATAGTTGGTCAGATACTACGTTGTGTAGACTTCTTGTATTGCTACAGTCGGTCAGATACTACGTTGTGTAAACTTCTTGTGTTGCTATAGTCGGTCAGATACTACGTTGTGTAAACTTCTTGTGTTGCTATAGTCGGTCAGATACTACGTTGTGTAGACTTCTCGTGTTGCTATAGTCGGTCAGATACTACGTTGTGTAGACTTCTCGTGTTGCTATAATCGGTCACAAACTACGTTGTGTAGACTTCTCGTGTTGCTATAGTTGGTCAGATACTACGTTGTGTAGACTTCTCGTGTTGCTATAGTTGGTCAGATTCTGCGTTGTGTAGATGTCTCGTGTTGCTATAGTTGGTCAGATACTGCGTCGTGTAGACGTCTCGTGTTGCTATATTTGGTCAGATACTGCGTCGTGTAGACTTCTCGTGTTGAATTTACAGTTGCACTAAATAGCTATTTATATCCCATAAAGATCGTTCTCCGTCCCATCCCTGATGAGACCCTTCCATTCTCTTCTTCGTTGAATCCCAGAGAGCTGTAAAACGTTCACTGAAAGCGACAGTAGCAACAAAAGGGCATCTGTCCAACTTCTGTTGATAACAAGTGACCACTTCCATGCCAAAATTGTTGAACGCTCTTTTGTTTCCGACGTCAAAGACGCTAATACCACCAGAAACAAACGGAAGTACCCCGTACAAATAGAGCTCGTCCACATGAATAGGCTGAATGTGTCTGGAAGCGGCGAGGAGGCTGACTATGACCTCTCGGGTCATGAGGACAGCAAAGCCCTTACAATAAGGCCTTAAGTTAGGCAGGCCCGGGAATTCATTTTGGTGGAAAGCGTTTGGTCCTGAGCGGGGAATCGGGCTCTCTGGATTGAAATAGCACAGGATTAATTTTTGGGAGCCAACTTTCCCTGTCGCCGGAATGAGCCCGTGAATGAGTTTGTCTGTGTCCACAAACACATCTTCGTTTATTGTCATGATATATTTTGCTTGAGGACAAAACTGTGTCACCCATTGCATTCCCATGATGCCCTTAAGTGTGGCATTTTCTGGAACATCCATGAAACTTCCCTGAACAATGTCTCCGTAGAATTCATATTCCTGGTTAAGACTTCTCTGGAAGTTTGGGGACGTTGTCTTGCCGACCAGGAAGACATGAGCAATGATGGTCGGCTGGAAGTAGGCTGGTCTCACGAACGTGTCTCTGATGCGCTGCCTCATGTCCGAACTTTGGGGCTTGCCGTTAATTAAATACAAGAGATCCACTTCGCTGGAGCTTTGGCATGCCTGAGGATTGTTCAGAAGTAGAGAGCTTGACGTCGATGTCATTTCTGAATCATTGTCTACAATTCTTCCGCGAAGTTCGAAAATAAACTTTGCAGCTCTTTCCAAGAATCCTTCAGTCATTACGGGGTTGGAAATCCCATTTCTATAAATAGGAAGCTCTGTCATCGAGTCTCCTGCTCTCATAGGTTGAAGATCGGATTCTGGGTTTGAATAATCAAGCATATTGTCATGACTTTGTACAGCGTTGTCGAAATGAGGTTGAACCTGTTGATCGAATTCTTGATGGTCATCTTGTTGAAAAATTCCCCCAAGACCTTGACGCATGTTCAGATCTTGATTCATGTTTGTGAGACTCTGTGAGAGGTCTGACGATGTACTTCCACTATTGATGTTTGCTTTCCGCGCTTCCATTTCTTGACGAAAAGCTTGGATTTGTTGATCAAGATTAACAAATGGCTTCTTCTGACCTCCCTCACTGATAATTCCACGAACACTCTCAGGCGAGACATGACCGGAATCAGACTGTCGACCACTTTCTGTTAATCTCTGCTCACTTCTATGGTTTTGTAATAGCGATTTGTCCATAATGTTTTGCTGCCCAATTTTAACATTCTCTTGCAGCTCGCTGGTTACACTACTATCTGTTAACAGCTGCCAATTGCTGCCCTCCATTATTTTTGGATAAATGTCAGTCTTTTTCGTGAACAATTCCTTAACACTGCCTGCCATATAAAAGCTGTCATCAATTTGATCATTTTCGAGACTCTCATAAGTAGCATAGTTATTCGACATTTCATCTTCGCTAGCCTTATTGTTGTCCTTGCCCCCGTATGCCTTAACCTTAGCGTCGTCATGTCCTCCTATATTGATGTCATTCAAGTTGATCGGCGTGTCTCGTGGGTACAACACAAAACTCTCCATTTCTACGTCATGGACGTAAACATCGACTCCCAGATAGTACTTCCTGTCAATAACATTTCCAGATGGGAAATTATTTGAGCGTGAAATTAATGAACTGAGGTCAAGATGACCAACAACTTTGGCGCTGGAAAGTTCTGCAGGAGAACAATTCGATTGGTCGATATATATAGATCTCGTCTTGTATTGGATGTTTTTATTGTCAGCCGTCATGGAAGTTTGGGCTTTTAGCATCCACCAAATGAGCAGAACCAGCAAAATTTGAAGAAGGACCGGACACAGTCGGCTTGCGAAGATTCGGCGGCGGCAGCACAAGCTGGCAAGACTTTTTACTGTGTTCATGATTTGGCTGAAACAGAAAATATTGAGAGTTGAGGACTACTAATAGAAGGAGTCTACGTCACACCATGTTGGTTGTTCCATAGTCGAGAGTACAAAACTTAAAAAGCCAGTCAAAATTAAAGTGACTTTTTTTAACGCACATGCTAACACACATACACGCACATGCTAACACACATACACATTATAAATAAACTTCTTCTTCCTTTCAACTGCTTGTGGTGGCGTAGGTCTTCAACAAATACTTTCCAAGCCGTTCTTTTTTCTTGCCATTCTCTTTCTCTGGATGGCGGATGTCTTATCTTTGACTCGTCTATGTTTGTGTAAGTTTTGCGACTTATCATTTTATAGTACAGGAAAGTCAGTCCCATGCCCAAACCTCCATAGGCGACTTCTTACGAAGATGCTGGTAGGGACCAGCGCTATAATTATTTACTCCTCGTTCGGGGCCCCGGCAGCACACGGGCGATATGTATACATACATGCTGATATATGTATAGAGATTATGGGATCATTGAAATATTCCGTTGATTTAGATGGGATATGTACACATTTCCAGTTCTTATGGCCGCTATTTGTTGCCAGTACATGTTCTTTATTATTTTTAGATTTTTGCTGAATTCGTTTATGCTTTCCAAAATTTTGATTATTTCTTGGTGCTTTACTTTGTCAAATGCCTTGGTGTAATCTATGAAACATAAGGATAGATCTGTTTTCACCTCTATGGCTCTTTCTACTAAAGATCTTATGATATAAATGGCATTGCTTGTTCCTTTACCTCCAACGAAACCACACAGTTCATTGTTAATTTCTGGACTGATTTTGTTTCGCACTCTTCGCATCATAATTCTTAGTAATATCTTAGTCATATGACTCGTAAGGCTTATTGTGCGATGATCATCGCATTCCACCGCACCAGATTTCTTTGGTAGGGCTATAAATATTGATTTGAGCATGTCGTCTGGTGTATATCCGCTGTTGTAGATATCATTCAATATTTTTGTTATTATTTCTATTCCAAAATCACCCATGGCTTCAATCTCTTCTTTAGTTATATTATCTGGTCCAGGAGCTTTGCCTGCTTTCATATTGCGCAAGGCATCTTTCACTTCTTCTTTGAGTATTTCTGGTCCTTCTCCATTATCCTTAATATTTACTTCTGTTCGTTCATCATTATAAAGCTCTTTAATGTATTCTGTCCATCGTTCCCTTATGTTTTCTTGATCAATCAACTGTTCTCCTTCCTTTGATCTTAAACATCCAGTTTTTTTATTGCGTTTTTCTCCCTGTTAATTCCTCAATTTGTTTGTATATTGCTTTAGTATCTCCTTTTTGTTGAATTTCAATCTCTTTGCATCTCTCTTTTAGCTATGCTTCTTTTGCTTCATTGCATTTTATTACAATTTCTTTATTTAATCTCTTACACTCATCTTTATTGGGAGCCGCGATAGCTCAGTGAATAGTGAACTGGACTACAAAGGACAAAGGATAGGGTTGGACCCAACCGACGGCTTCCGGGTTCACCCAGCCTTTAATGGGTACCTGATTTTTTTCTGGGAAAGTGAAGTGGCACGGGCGTAATACCGACCACTTTACTCCAAAAATTATGTGCCGAAGGTAGTAAAATTTATGGTTAATAACACCATATTCCCTATACGCCACTTGGCATGACGGGGGTACTTTACTTTTACTTTACTCATCTTTATTTCTTCTTCTTGTATCCATTAGCTGTAAAATGTCATCTGTCATCCATTTCTTTCTTGAATTTGTCCTCACTGGTGGTATGAACTCTTTTGATGTTTGTTGCATTGATTCTTTTAGCATTTCCCACTGTTCATCAATGCTTTGTATCTTCTCTATTGCATTGTACCGGTTCTGAATTATGATTTTATATTTGTCTTGCAGCTTCTTGTCTGATTTGAGTAAATCTAAATTTAACTTGATGTTAACTGAGGCTCGTTTTGTTGTTTTTAATTTTACTCTAAGCTTTCCGACAACTGGTACATGATCACTATTGCAATCTGCCCCTGGTCTAGTTTTCACGCACACCAGACTGTCTCTAAATCTATTGCTCATAATTATATAATCAATTTGATTACGTGCGTTGTCCCCTGGGTTTTTCTATGTCCACAGACGTCTTGGATGTTGCTTAAACCAGGTGTCTCCTATCATCATGTTGTGTGTTCTTGCCCAGTCAATAAGTTTCTCACCTCTTTCATTCCTCTCGCCTAAGCCATAATGACCAACTACTTCCTCAACTCTTTCCTTTCCTACTTTTGCGTTAAAATCCTCTAGAAATATGGTGTTTTCATGTGGTTTGCATTTATGAAGTGCTTCATTTAACTCGTTATAAATTTAACATTTGTTTCCTCTAGACTGTCTGCTGTTGGTGCATTAACTTATATAAGATTTATGTCTATTGGCTTTCCATTCATTTTCACTAAAAGGACTCTGTCAGATATTGGGTAAAAGCCTTTCACTGTTCTTACTCTTTCTGCATCCAAGATGATACATACTCCTATTTGGTGTTCAGTACCTCCAGAATAGATTATTTTATGTCTATCAGAATACATCTCCCCTGATCCGGTGTATCTCATTTCGCAAAGTCCCAGTGATTGTAAACCCATTCTTTTCACTTCTTGTATGATGTTTTCTAGTTTACACTTCTGCATGAGTGTTCTCACATTCCAAGTACCATCTTTAGAGTTTGTTTTATCTTTATTTTGCTTACAGCAGCTTGATGACGATCGGGTATCACCTGTAGCACATGATGTCCCCTATTGAACGAGGGTTTTCCATTGGAATCCCCCTTAACGTTGTTGTTGTTATTTCTATTTTTGTGGCGATTCATGATTGTACAAAGAAGTTACGACGGTGGTTTTCTGTTGCCTTCCGTCGGTTTGTTTACGGTTGGCTCCGCTAGCCTTTGACTAAAAAGTCTCACCCACAAGGCAGTGGGGTTATTTTACTTCGGTAAATCAACTTTTTGGGAATTCTTCAACAAATAATACAGGGTGTTAGACAAGGTTGTGTGCTGTCACCAGATTTGTTTAATATTTATAGTGAGATTATTTTAAGATCCATAAGGGGCATGCCTGGAATAACAATTGGAGGTCATAATATAAATAATCTAAGGTATACTGATGATACAGTCTTAATCGCTAATAGTGAAAATGAGTTACAAGAAATGTTGGACATTATAGTGAAGGAAAGCAAAAATAAAGGACTCAGTCTTAACAGCAAAAAAACAGATGTAATGGTAACAACAAAGAAAAAGACATCACCTCAGTGCAAAATAAAGACAAGTGGAACAATATTAAAACAGGCAAATGAATTTAAATATTTGGGAACTTTGTTAACCTCAGACGGAAGATGTACAAAAGAGGTGAGATGTAGAATGGCTCAGGCAAAAGCAGCTTTCAAAAAAATGAGGAAAATACTATGCAATCTATTTTTGACAATAGAAACAAGAAAAAGAGTTCTTAAATGTTACGTAGAGCCAGTATTAAGATATGGATGCGAATCATGGACAATAGGACAACAGACAAGAAAATCAATGGAGTCTGTAGAAATGTGGTTTTACAGAAGAATGTTGAGAATACCATGGACAGCTAAGAAAAGTAATGAAAATGTTCTGAAAGAGGTCAAAGCAAAAAGAGAGTTAATTTCAAATATTAGGAAGAAAGAATTATCATTTTTTGGCCATGTAATGAGAAGAGAACAACTGGAATATATTGTAACAACTGGACAAATTGAGGGACGAAGAGATAGAGGGAAGCAAAGAGAAAAAATAACAGACAGCTTAAGAGAGTGGGTTGGCAGAAGGTCAACAACAGAAATGATAACTAGCTGTCGAGATCGAAAGTTGTGGAGAGACATGATCACCTACGTCAGCAGGCTCGGTACTTTATGATGATGATGCATACATTTATACACACACACACACACACACACACACATACATATATACATATATATATATATATATATATATATATATACATATACATACACATACGCACGGCTTTTAGCTGAATTATTTTGCGCAATTCCATAAAATGAGAAAGTCGAATATACCGGGCCTCTGAAGCTCTGCCGTACTTACAATTGTCAAGAGAAGGAATGCTCCGGTCCTGTCGGCACTCGATATACAGGTCAGAGTGTTTATTTGCGACAACAATGACCGCTTAAATTAGTAAACAAACATAGAGTTTGTGTAGTGAGTCCCATCCGCTAAGGGATTTAGAGATCTCAGCAGTTCTGGATTTGTCCAACGAGGAATAAGAATGATCCGGTGACTAAATAGCTTACACCAACATGAATTAGATAGTTGGCACTACCGCAGTCGGACTCATATTTAGGAAGGAAAGTCTATATTATGCAGACACAGAGTCCTACAGGACTGCAGTACTTTCAACAATTAAGAACAGAAATATGGCCCACAGAAACAACCTTGCATGACAAACTATGGGGAACCGGTGATGACCTCAAAGGCATTGCCTTGTTCGTGTCTCAATATAGTCTAAATGTCTAACCGGTGATGACCTCAAAGGCATTGCCTTGTTCGTGTCTCAATATAGTCGAAATGTCTAACCGGTGATGACCACACAGGCATTGCCTTGTTCGTGTCTCAATATAGTCGAAATGTCTAACCGGTGATGACCACACAGGCATTGCCTTGTTCGTGTCTCAATATAGTCGAAATGTCTAACCGGTGATGACCACACAGGCATTGCCTTGTTCGTGTCTCAATATAGTCGAAATGTCTAACCGGTTAGCAATAGTTGATCGCTGAGAAAGGAGAAGAAGAAGAAAGATTGCAAAAACTGGTGACGACAGATACGATTAAAGTCTAGTCTTCTTCTACTTTTCTTCGTCATCTGCCTTTCAGCGTCGAGGGGAGATATAATTTGCGGTCTTCTCTGCTGCTATTATGTTATGTTTCCTAGTGTTTCTAAAATTCCACCAATACATCTTTCTCGTGGTCGGCTCTTGGGTCTGGTGTTCTCGCAACATTTATTGCAGGCTCTTTGTGGTGTCATTTGATTTTTCTGATTTGTCAAGTGGCAAAACCATGTTATTTTTTCTTTATATATATTCTATGGCGAGGGTTATTCCTAGCTTTTACCTCAGTTCTTCATTTCTAATCTTGTCTCTCAAGACTTCTCAAGTCGTGAAAGTGAACGTATGAGAATAAAGTATTAGGAGAACACATCGTTGAAATGATGAAACGGTGGATAACTGTGACAGGACAATCAACTTTAAAAGCTGCATTACTCAGTGTGTATCCGCTCTTGACACAGGGGAGTGAATCTTGGAGAACAGGCGAGAAAATAATTGGAGGCCGCAGAGTTGTCGTTTATAGAAGAATTCCGAGAGTACATTGTTGAGAAGATTAATGAGAATGGTGTGATTACCGTGGACAGTTGAGAAGATTAATGAGAATGTTGTGATTACCGTGGACAGTTGAGAATATTAATGAGAATGTTGTGATTACCGTGGACAGTTGAGAATATTAATGAGAATGTTGTGATTACCGTGGACAGTTGAGAATATTAATGAGAATGTTGTGATTACCGTGGACAGTTGAGAATATTAATGAGAATGTTGTGATTACCGTGGACAGTTGAGAATATTAATGAGAATGTTGTGATTACCGTGGACAGTTGAGAAGATTAATGAGAATGGTGTGATTACCGTGGACAGTTGAGAATATTAATGAGAATGTTGTGATTACCGTGGACAGTTGAGAAGATTAATGAGAATGGTGTGATTACCATGGACAGTTGAGAAGATTAATGAGAATGTTGTGATTACCGTGGACAGTTGAGAAGATTAATGAGAATGGTGTGATTACCGTGGACAGTTGAGAAGATTAATGAGAATGGTGTGATTACCGTGGACAGTTGAGAAGATTAATGAGAATGGTGTGATTACCGTGGACAGTTGAGAAGATTAATGAGAATGTTGTGATTACCATGGGCAGTTGAGAAGATTAATGAGAATGTAGTGATTACCATGGGCAGTTGAGAAGATTAATGAGAATGTTATGAAGGCGGCCAGCGCGAAAAGAAAACTTTGTACTGTCACTACGAAGACAAATAAATGATAGTTTGTGTGGACATGTAACAAGGAAAGGAAAAAATAAATGATTGTTTGTGTGGACATGTAACAAGGAAAGGACAAAATAAATGATTGTTTGTGTGGACATGTAACAAGGAAAGGACAAAATAAATGATTGTTTGTGTGGACATGTAACAAGGAAAGGAAAAAATAAATGATTGTTTGTGTGGACATGTAACAATGAAAGGGAAAAATAAATGATTGTTTGTGTGGACATGTAACAAGGAAAGGACAAAATAAATGATTGTTTGTGTGGACATGTAACAAGGAAAGGGAAAAATAAATGATTGTTTGTGTGGACATGTAACAAGGAAAGGAAAAAATAAATGATTGTTTGTGTGGACATGTAACAAGGAAAGGACAAAATAAATGATTGTTTGTGTGGACATGTAACAAGGAAAGGGAAAAAAAAATGATTGTTTGTGTGGACATGTAACAAGGAAAGGAAAAAATAAATGATTGTTTGTGTGGACATGTAACAAGGAAAGGGAAAAATAAATGATTGTTTGTGTGGACATGTAACAAGGAAAGGGAAAAATAAATGATTGTTTGTGTGGACATGTAACAATGAAAGGGAAAAATAAATGATTGTTTGTGTGGACATGTAACAAGGAAAGGAAAAAAATAAATGATTGTTTGTGTGGACATGTAACAATGAAAGGGAAAAATAAATGATTGTTTGTGTGGACATGTAACAAGGAAAGGAAAACATAAATGATTGTTTGTGTGGACATGTAACAATGAAAGGGAAAAAATAAATGATTGTTTGTGTGGACATGTAACAAGGAAAGGAAAAAATAAATGATTGTTTGTGTGGACATGTAACAAGGAAAGGGAAAAATAAATGATTGTTTGTGTGGACATGTAACAAGGAAAGGGAAAAATAAATGATTGTTTGTGTGGACATGTAACAATGAAAGGAAAAAATAAATGATTGTTTGTGTGGACATGTAACAAGGAAAGGGAAAAATAAATGATTGTTTGTGTGGACATGTAACAAGGAAAGGGAAAAATAAATGATTGTTTGTGTGGACATGTAACGAGGAAAGGGAAAAATAAATGATTGTTTGTGTGGACATGTAACGAGGAAAGGGAAAAATAAATGATTGTTTGTGTGGACATGTAACGAGGAAAGGGAAAAATAAATGATTGTTTGTGTGGACATGTAACGAGGAAAGGGAAAAATAAATGATTGTTTGTGTGGACATGTAACGAGGAAAGGGAAAAATAAATGATTGTTTGTGTGGACATGTAACGAGAAAAGGAAAAAATAAATGATTGTTTGTGTGGACATGTAACGAGAAAAGGGAAAAATAAATGATTGTTTGTGTGCACATGTAACGAGGAAAGAGAAAACTAAATGATCATTTTATATGGTCATATTGAGAGAAAGGAGAAATTGGAATGATCGCTTGGGTGACATGAAACGAGAAAGGAGCAATTGGAATATAAAGTGATAAATAAATAAAAATTGAGAGAAATAGAGAGAAAGAGAGAGAGGGAGAAGAGAGAGAGAGAGAGAGAGAGAAAAGAGAGAGAAAGAAAAGAGAGAGAGAAAAGAGAGAGAGGGAGAAATACAGAGAACATTACCAGTCTGATTAAAAGAGCATTATTGGAGGGGCCTAACAGCAACAAAGCTGAACGCTGTCATCGACTCATAGCTGATGGTTTGCGTCAGGAGTGGTGAACCAGAACCATCCAGACCCTACTCCACCTTGTCGTGGTGCCCCTAAAACAAACTAGTCAGTCTAGTCCCATGTGAGTAGGAATTGAAGAAGGAATTCAATCCGGTACTCAAAAAAGGTCTTGCTGAAGTCGGATGTGCTGGACAGAAAGGCGCAAATATCTTAGCAAAACTCAAGACAACGCACCTACGCCCAATTAACGTCCTTTTAAGGGCGGATGATGAAGCGGACAGTTAATTCCTTTAGCTGTCATGGGGTAAACGCCAGAAAGACAAAGAGAAGAATGCAGACAATGTCAACAACACGATTGATGAATGATTGTAGAGATAGGAAGCTGTGGAGATACGTGGTCGTTCACATGGACAAACATTGTACTCGATGATGGTAGCACACGCACACGCGCGCACACGCGCACACACACACACGCACACACGCGCACACGCACACGCACACACACGCATACATACACGCACACGCACACACACGCACACATACACACACGCACACACACACACACGCACACACACGCACACACGCACACACACGCACACACACACGCACACACACGCGCACACGCACACACGCGCACACGCACACACATACACGCACACACACGCGCACAAACACGCACACGCACACACACACACACACACTCACACACATATATAAATATATCATATGTCTTTTAATAAGGGTAAAATAAGAGTAAATAAAGAGACGGTCACAGCCTTACGTAATTAATACGTTTTTTAATAATTATCCAACATTATTATAAAGCACTGTATCCACGGATCATGAACACAAACGTAGCTACTAAAACAGCACACAAAATTATGTTTGTGAAAGTAGACACATACATTCTAACTCATAAAAAAGCAGGTGCATATTCATAAATGTTCTGCTTGGAAATGTTTCCTCGGGGTTGTCCGACCAAGCAAACGATAACTTTCATATCTTTATGTTAAGTCTAACAAAATGATTTATCGAGCAAACTGGACAGACTAGTCGATAAGAAGTTATAAAACTCACATCACTTTTAAGCTTGTCATCAACTATCGATATACGCAACCACTATCTAGAGACAGCAACTACCAAAGGTAGCAAGATTGTAACACTCGGAGCAGCTGAGAATCTCACTGAACTAGATCATCATCATCATCATCATCATCATCATCATCATCATCATCATCATCATCATCATTGAGTGCCGTCTCCGCATCGAAGGTTGGCTACCATGGAGCGCTATTCCACTGAGTCTCTTGCTTTGATGGTGCAGATTGCCATAGGCTGACTTGTCCATCTTTTGATGTTACTCGTCCATGTTAGTCTTGGTCTGCCTCTGCATCTTTTACCTTGTATTTTCCCTTCCAATATTACTTTTAGTAGGCTGTTGTGTCATTTAACATGACCCAAAAATGTCAATTGTCTTGCTCTAATTGTGTTTAGTAGTTCTCTTTTCATTTTTAGTTCCTTTAAAACTTCCTCGTTTGTTTTCTTTTCTTTCCATCCAATTCTACCTATTCCTCTATAAATCCACATTTCTAAGTCTTCAATTTTCTCTTCTGTTTTCTGGTCTAATGTCCATGTTTCTGCACCATGCAGGAATATTGAGAAGCTGTAACATTTTGCTATTCTTAGTTTTACCCCTGGTGTTACTTGTTTTGATGTTAGTATATTTTTCATGGCATTGAAACTACTTTTTTGCCATACCTATTCTCTTATTTATTTCAGTTGTACATTTTCCATCACTGGTTATAGTATGTCCCAGGTAGTTGTAGTTCTGGACTGTCTCCAGATGTATTCCTTCCACTTTGATATTTAACTGTAGGTCTTGAGAATTTTCTTTGTTTATGATCATAGTTTTAGTCTTTTTTATATTCATATCTAAACCATATTTTTTGCTTGTCATGTTTATTACATTAAGTAATTGTTGTAGATCTGTAGGATTTTCTGCTAGTAGAACAGTATCATCAGCATATCTTAATTGTTTCTATTAATGTCTTTTATTCCGTCAATCAATTGTTTTCTTGGTCTCTTCTTTGCACTCTGTCCTTATGTTTTGAGGTAGTACGCTTTTGATGTTGTTTGGTCGGGTTTCAGT
The DNA here is from genome assembly GCA_032433765.1 of Megaustenia siamemsis. NCBI lineage: Eukaryota > Metazoa > Mollusca > Gastropoda > Stylommatophora > Ariophantidae > Megaustenia > Megaustenia siamemsis. The sequence continues at coordinate 10,592,444 of JAVIAB010000160.1, forward strand.
CTTACAAACCATTTTATTTATTGTTTGTATTGATATTCCAGGCACGGTTTAATTCCGATCTCTTTCTCGGTTTCTCATATTGGCTATTCCATCTATCTTTGTCTTCTTTGTTATCTTTCTCAAGCACCTCAGTTCGCAGGTTGTGATCTTCTGTGTGTGGGCTTCGTTCAACGTCCATGTTTGATATCGATAATATAAGGTGGTATAAAAATGTTATTTATAATTTGCTGATTATTGATCCTTCCCATGCAGTTAGACATCACATAGGGCTTGAAGTTTCACCACCCATATCTATCATGGGAGAAATTTTGGATCTTATGTAATGAATCTATGTCTCCAAACTTTGCTTCTCTTATCATCATCATCATCATCATCATCATCATCATCATCATCATCATCATCATCATCATCATCATCATCATCGTCATCATCATCGAGTTCCGTCTCCGCAACGAAGGTTAGCTACCATGCATCGCCATTCCACTCTATTTCTTGCTTTGATGTTGCAGGTTGTCATAGGTTGACGTGTCCATCTTTTAATGTTACTCGTCCATGTTAGTCTTGGTCTGCCTCTGCCTCTTTTGCCTTGTATTTTCCCTTCCAATATTACTTTTAGTAGGCTGTTGTGTCATTTAACGTGTACCAAAAACTTCATGTCTTGTTTTAATTGTATTTAGTAGCTCTCTTTTTATTTTTAGTTGTTTTAAAACTTTATCGTTTGTTTTCTTTTCTTTCCATCCAATTCTACCTATTCTTCTGTAAATCCACATTTCAAAGGCTTCAATTTTCTGTTCTGTTTTCTTGTCTAATGTCCTTATTTCTGCACCATACAGGAATATTGAGAAGATGTAATATTTTGCTATTCTTAGTTTCAGCCCTATTGTTATTTGTTTTGTTGTTAGTATATTTCTCATAGCATTAAAATTATTTTTTGCCTTACCTATTCTTTTCTTTATTTCTTCTCTTATAAGTGTTCTTTTTAGTGCCTCTTTAGGTTTTCCTCTTTTTCTGATGTTTCCCATAAAAGAGCCTGTTTTGGAATTCTCTTGTTGTCTTTTCTCAGCACATGTCCGACAAATATCTATCTTCTTTCCTTAATTGTAGATGAGATCTTTGGTTGCGTGGCCATTTCTCTTATTTCAAGATTAGTCTTGAATTCATTCTATTGTACTCAGATTATTTTTCTTTGACATTTGTTCTCAAAAGCGTTTAGTTTTTTTCAATCTCTTTTATCGTTTCCCAGCTTTGACATGCATAGGTAAGTGTTGATAATACGTCAATATTCCAAGTTTGGCTTTTCTGCGTAGTTTGTTACCTATCCATTAATGATATATTTTGATGTTTTAAAAGTGGGGCGAGGCTGGCAGCTGATAATGTTTGCTCTCTATCTCTTATGTCTTCACAGCTATCAAGATATGAGAATCCGCAGTTTGAGAAAGTGTTCTCGAAAAAAGAAGATGTAATGACACTAACGATGAAGTTTTAAAACAACTGAAAATAAAAAGAGAACTGCTGAACACAATTAAGACAAGACAAATTAAATTTTTGGGGCATGTTAAAAGACACAACAGCCTACTAAAAGTAATATTGGAAGGAAAAATACAAGGCAAAAGAGGCAGAGGCAGACCAAGACTAACATGGACGAGTAACATCAAAAGATGGACAACCCAATCTATGTCAGCCTGCACCATCAAAGCAAGAAACAGAGTAGAATGGCGATCCATGGTGGCCAACCTTCGTTACGGAGAGGGCACACGACGATGATGATGATGATGATGAATGACACTAAAAAAACAGCCTTAAACATCACATCCAAAGCGACCAATCAGAGAACAGTCAGTAAACAATTTCTCCCTGGACGCCAAAAGACAAAAAGAAGAAAGTTAACGAAAAGATGAGTGGTGCTAAACTTCTTTTCCTCTCCTACCGGAGATGTTAAACATTGTGCTTGTCTACGTCATCACAATTGCAGGTCACAACCCATTTCTCCAAACATTTGAGAGATTTGCGTAAATTATGTCCCCTTATATAGGCTACATACTGGATTTTTGCTTGTTTTTCTCTGTGGGAGTTGGCAAAAGTTAGAGCTGTGTCAGTCAGCAGCTTCCCCAAGGCAACAAATTGTTTGTCTAAAGATGAACTCTTCAATGTGAACTATTGTTACGAGATAACTATAGTTCGTTCAGAAATTCGTGCCCACAGTGTTTATCAATTATCTCAGAAACTGTTTGATGAATTTCTGTAATTCTTTTTTCATGAAATTTTATTTTTTCACCGACCTTAAGTCTAATTTTTTCCCCCTACTGTCATGCATTTAGGAAAAAAATTGCTTCTTTGAGGTATATAAAAATGTGATTTTCTTGGTTATCTTAATTTTTAGGATTTTACAATACTAACATTTGTTGTAATCAACTCATCGTTTAAAAAAGCAAATTTCACGTGCTCTTTGCACAATCTTAAAACCATCTCGCGCACACTAAACCGCAACTTGTAAGACGCAATCCACTGAGAGGTTTGTTATAAAAATTAACATAATTTACAGTAAAATCTAACGTTTAGAGCACACGGTTTGATATTTTCCTAAAATTATATAAGAAAAAACGATTTGTGCAAAATTCAGACTACCTTTGTTAAAATGTTATAAAATCTGAAGGTCTCAATACTCGAAGACTGTTTCAGTAGAGTCAGTCTCAATACTCGAAGACTGTTTCAGTAGGGTTAGTCTCAATACTCGAAGACTGTTTCAATAGGGTCAGTCTCAATACTCGAAGACTGTTTCAGTAGAGTCAGTCTCAATGCTCGAAGACTGTTTCAGTAGAGTCAGTCTCAATACTCGAAGACTGTTTCAGTAGAGTCAGTCTCAATACTCGAAGACTGTTTCAGTAGAGTCAGTCTCAATACTCGAAGACTGTTTCAGTAGGGTCAGTCTCAATACTCGAAGACTGTTTCAGTAGGGTCAGTCTCAATACTCGAAGACTGTTTCAGTAGGGTCAGTCTCAATACTCGAAGACTGTTTCAGTAGAGTCAGTCTCAATACTCGAAGACTGTTTCAGTAGAGTCAGTCTCAATACTCGAAGACTGTTTCAGTAGAGTCAGTCTCAATACTCGAAGACTGTTTCAGTAGGGTCAGTCTCAATACTCGAAGACTGTTTCAGTAGGGTCAGTCTCAATACTCGAAGACTGTTTCAGTAGAGTCAGTCTCAATACTCGAAGACTGTTTCAATAGGGTCAGTCTCAATATTCGAAGACTGTTTCAGTAGAGTCAGTCTCAATACTCGAAGACTGTTTCAGAAGAGTTTGTAGAATCCATGATAGCTTTGCCCTTTGGTCTTTTAGACCGTCCTCTTCTTCGCTTTCAAACGAAATATGCCCTCCATTATTACTCTCTGAGTGTCAATGTGACGACGATATGACCATAACATATGTGTTTTCTTTAAAATAAATGAATGAACTAGCATGCTGTTGCTTGCTTTTAGTTCTCATAATATACCAGTCTTGGTCTTTCTTTCTTTCTTACTTTCTTACATTCTTTCTTACTTTCTTTTCTTTCTTTCTTTCTGTCGTTCACCCGATCACTACTAAAGTAATTGATTGTTCTCTTCGTAATCCGGCCTTAGAAGGACATTAAATTGGCTTAGATATGCTGTGTTGTAGTTTGCAATAAAACTGTGGTATTTGCGCCTTTCGACCCAACACATCCGACTTCAACATGTCATTTTTGAGTATCGGGGCTGTCTTCCTCTTCGTTCCCTACCCACTTGGCCAGACTAGACAATGTAGTCTGTTTCTGGAAGCACCGCAAAAAGGTGGAGCAGGGTCTGGATGGTTCACCGATCCTGTCGCAGGCGATCAGCTGTGAGCCGCTGACAGCTTCCAGTTCTACTACTGTCAGGAGTCTATAAAAAAAAAAAAAGTAAAGTACCCCCATCACGCCAAGTGGCGTATAGGAAAATATGGTGTTAGTGACCATATATTTTACAGACCTTCAGCACATGATTTTTGGGGTAATGTGGTCGGTATTACGCCCGTGCTGCTTTACTTTCCCAGAAAAAATCCGGTACCCATTTAAGGCTGGGTGAACCGTCTGTTGGGATCGAACCCTACCCCTTGTCCTTTGCAGTCCAGTTCACTAACCACTGAGATATCGCGGCTCCCGTCAGGCGTCTATGCTTATTTTAAATAAATTAATTGTATTTAGATGATTGTTTTGTAACTTGAATCTCAAGGACTGACATTTCCTTGTCTCAGCGGTCATTTTCTTAGTTAACTTGCATGCTTATGTTTACCGTTAGTCGAAGGCCCCGGTATCACTGCAAACGAATTAAAATCCAAAATTGCTCAACCGCCCGTATAAATGAAATCATCCGAATTAAAACTCATCTCATTGAAGGATCCAAACAAAGAGAGGAAGCTGAAGTCCTCATCATAGCAGTCACAGCACACGGCAAAAGACTAAGACGAAAGCGCGCCGAATTTTTGTTTCTTTCGTCCGCCAGCTCTGACCTCTGACGAGGTTCCTAGAAGCTAGGAGCTGAATTTTGCGTGTTAATCCATTTTTCCTTGGCAGCCGTGTGCACAGGGGTCCCTCATCGCACAGGCAGATAATTCCGTCTTCGGGGGTACTCATATTTTTTCCGTCGATGAGTAATTGACGTTTCATGCCGGGCCTCGCTGCTGAGACCAGGGGTGGCAGCCGAAGAGAAAAATCATAGATAAAAATCCCAACTGTTGCAGCCAGGATTTAAACCCACAACCTCGAGGCCGGCCTCTTACCTCAAGACCAACCAGTCCCCCTGCACCAAAAATGAACTCAGCTGAACTGTTCCTCTTTATTCGATATCATCATTCACCGTAGGCAATCGGAATATCGAAACACGATGCGGATGAAAAATACAGCTCACGGTGTGCACAGAGCAATGAACTCAGTAGTTCCGACAGCAAGCCGGACTTGGAATATGAGGAAACTGCAACAAGGAACACTTTTCAGAAAGAGCCTCAGTGTTTCTTGCCGCCTATCGGCCATATTGACAAGTATTCCAATGATAACGTACTAATCAACACAGAACACACTATTGCGCACACTGTAGAGGATTCCATGTACGTATACCGCTGAACTGGCGAAAATCCCAATAGTGGGACTTCCGATCGATACACTTATCGGCATTGGAAAGATAGAACTAAGTATCTTCCAGCAAAAAACGTTAAAGCGAACGTTGACGCAAACATAACCATACCATCATGAAACCGGAAGTACTTGCTTATGTTTACCTAATCACTAACGTAATAGACCTTTTTCGTCATTGGCCTAAAACAACGTGACGTAGGCATCGATGTATTATCTTTGCAGTGGTACTGTTATACTATACCTTTAAGGCAAACATATTCGACATCAGCACGGTATTTTTGAGTACTGAGTTGTCAGTACGATATTTTGGAGTACTGGATTGTCAGCACGGCAGTAGTATAGGTGCTGTAATATGTATACCGTAAGTTCAGACAATATGTGCAGCATTATATCATATACATTTCTGCAAATATTTTTCGGCCCGACGTATATTCGGCTGACCCCGGATGTTCGGCGGTGACCTCTCGCCCCGTGACCTCTCGACTCATCGGGCGGCGTTATCTCGCGGACGTTATCTCAGGTAGCAGCGTGTCGGGGTTCTAAAACTTGGGGAAAGCGGTATTGCAGGGTTGATGTGAATATGTTGTGTGTGTACTGTGTTTATATTTTGAGGAAAGGAATACTTGATTCAGTGGTTATCTCGGGTGTAAGTGTGATTGAGTATTATTCCTTAAGGTATCTGTGTGCTGATATTAGGTGACCAGGTGTGCAAATTTAAATAACGTGTTGGTTGTGATGATTCTAAAAATGGAGAAAAAGGGTGTTTTCTATTTTGATTGTTCATCTGATCATCATCATCATCATCATCATCATCATCATCATCATCATCATCATCAACATCTTCATCATCATCACCATCATCATAATCACCATGTACAATCACCACACGCATGTACTCTCTCTCTCTCTCTCTCTCTCTCTCTCTCTCTTCACATTCAAGTTAAAACAAGTCAAATAAAACAAATACTTTCTATATTGAATTTCACTGTAAAGATTTTATTAATACAGCAGAGAAAAGATATTTAAAAATATATTACTGTCCAGTTAATGAATTTATTAATTTTAACTGTCTGGGCTCCCTCCCTCCTGTTTTGGTGGTACTGTCTGTTTGTGTGAAATGTCAAAGTCAAACACATGTGCATTTGAAGGTTCATTAGCCTTCAAAACACAACCCCCCTCCATTTTGACAAAACCTTGATCAAAGCTGGAAAAGGTAATTGGTGACTCTGTTGAATCCTCAGGGGCATCCATGACTGCCTGATCTTTCGTCTGGTTAACAAGAGGTGTCTGTGAAGAAGAGTGATAGGTGGGAGATGTGGTCAAGGGGACGTAATGATGAAAATTAAGGAGATGTTGAGAGGGGAGATAAGGGGAACATTTAGATGTAATTAGAAGCGACAGACCACGGGGAAATCATGCAAGGGGAGACAGGGGGACGCAGGAGATTTAGTAGGAAAGCGTGCAAGACGAGGTACATGAGTGAACGAAATTGAAGAGAAAGAACTAGTGAGAATATAATTCATTCGAGCTGGAGTCGAGGCAGATGCAGACGTGGTGTCCGACAGGACACAACGAGACTGTGGGCAAGGAACAGTATGAAACAGATTCTGGGTTACAGGTTAGTGTGTGGCCAGTAGTCGAACTAGATAGTTGAGTCACTAAGTTACGGTAGAGATAGATTAAAACAACTAGTGATCTGATGATCGTAGTAACAGGCTAGTCATCAAGTGAGAGATAGCTAAGTTAGTTAATTGCAACTAGGTCTAATGTAGACAAGGCATATCAAGATGAACTGTCGGCTGTGTGCCATTAGGACAGAATTTAGAAATCTTCATCAGTAGAAGATGCATATCAAGTTGAACTGTCGGCTGTGTGCCATTAGGACAGAATTTAGAAATCTGCATCAGTAGACGATGCATGTCAAGTTGAACTGTCGGCTGTGTGCCATTAGGACAGAATTTAGAAATCTGCATCAGTAGACGATGCATGTCAAGTTGAACTGTCGGCTGTGTTCCATTAGGACAGAATTTAGAAATCTTCATCAGTAGACGAGGCCTATCAAGTTGAACTGTCGGCTGTGTGCCATTAGGACAGAATTTAGAAATCCTCATCAGTATTAAGGTTTCAAGATGAACTAACGGCTGTGTGCCGTGATTATCAATATAGGACTTTTCATTATTAGCAAGAGTTCAATGTGACTGTCGGCTGAGTGCCGTGATCAAATAACTAGAGGCCTTCATCAGTATTAAGGTTTCAAGATGAACTAACGGCTGTGTGCCGTGATTATCAATATAGGACTTTTCATTATTAGCAAGAGTTCAATGTGACTGTCGGCTGAGTGCCGTGATCAAATAACTAGAGGCCTTCATCAGTATTAAGGTTTCAAGATGAACTAACGGCTGTGTGCCGTGATTATCAATATAGGACTTTTCATTATTAGCAAGAGTTCAATGTGACTGTCGGCTGAGTGCCGTGATCAAATAACTAGAGGCCTTCATCAGTATTAAGGTTTCAAGATGAACTAACGGCTGTGTGCCGTGATTATCAATATAGGACTTTTCATTATTGGCAAGAGTTCAATGTGACTGTCGGCTGAGTGCCGTTATCAAATAACTAGAGGCCTTCATCAGTATTGAGGTTTCAAGATGAACTATGGGCTGTGTGCCAGGTGCCTTTGTAGAAATCGTCAACAGCAGTTAGCTGTAAGGTGTGAACATGGGGTGTGAATCATATCATTGTGAAGTGTTATTGATGCACCAGTAAGTCTGTCCAGAGAAGTTCTTGTTTACAATTGGTTATCATACATGACTTAGTGGCGGACGCCATGGCAGTATGTGCAATCTGTTAATGTATTAAACTGTTGTTTATTATTCCTGGTGTTGTTACTTGCTGTGTTGGAAGGGTGACTGATCCTGCGACGAACGAGTCTGGAGTGTCGAGTACAGAAACACAACGCGAAGTCAGTCCACGAGAAGGCGTGAAGCCTGATCCTGAGTGTACCATGCCCCAGATGTTGCAGTAAAATGACCAGATAGTGATTGCTAGAGAAGAAGCAATAATCCTCGTCTACATCTGTAGTTGAGGTTCTGATTAACAAGAGTTGGCGTGTAGTTGAGATTCTGGTTAACAAGAGGTGACGTGTAGTTGAGGTTAGCATAGGCGGATAAAATTTCATGTCGCATATCAACTAGCGTGATAAATTCCTCTCTCGAGAGAGTGTTATCCCAGTTCTGATAAGAAACTTCAAAAAACTCTCACCGCTATATGTCCTTATGTTTATCAATGGTCTGTTACGAAAAACACAAACTGAGACAACCTTAACGCCATCCTTTGACATTCGAATTATATTCTCATTTCCACGTGAAATGAAAATGCGCTTATCACAAATATCAAACGAAGTTGGCATATTCACGCTACACGACTCCATATTCAAAGAAAACAAACACAAACCACTCGGTAATATACGCTAGTTATCTGTGTGTGTGCATACACACTGATCGACTGAGCTTAACACCTCACTGTAATCGGGTCGCGGACCGTCTATTTATAGTAACTAACATAATACGTTATCAGGCGTGTTGAGACTGTTCAGTAATGCCCCCCTCCTCCCTCCGGAAGTGACCTCTCGGATTGAGCCAAGTACTGATGTGTGGGAAATCCCCGGCTGACATGGCCGATGATGTGTGAAATCATTGTTTATCTGTGTGTAACAATTCGGTCTCGGGTAACGCGTACTGAGACTAGGAAACCCCGTAGTGTTTATACAATCTGATTCTACAACCACTAAAGTGTCATTTGTGAGGATGGATCCCCGAAGGAAACACCCCTTCACAGCTCCGATAGCGGGCCTACAGGGTGTGGAAAAACGGTATCAAAAGTTTATACAGAACCTTCACGAGTTAGCTGTCCCCGTACTGGAGGAAGTTATATGGTGTTATGGGGAATGGCAACCAATATACGAGACTATGGGGTCAGTGAGATTTATCGAGGGTCTACCAGACATCGATAAATTGGAAGGTGGTAAGAAGAGAAGACTGATCGTCATCGATGACTTGATGTCGGAGACGGACGAGAGGATAACAAAATTATTCACCAAAGGTAGTCACCACAGAGATATTAGAGAGATGTACATTGTTCAAAATCTATTCGGAAAAAATAAAGAACATCGAACCATAAGTCTCAATACACATTATTTAGTTCTTTTCAAGAACCCGAGAGACGGAAGTCAAATTATCAATCTGGCTAAACAAATGTACCCACGACAGGTGGGGTACCTACAAGATAGTTTTAAGGACGCGACAGTGTCTCCTCACTGTTACTCGTTGGTTGACCTTCGTCAGGATACACTGGATCATCTAAGGTTGAGAACAAAGCTATTCCCAGGGGAGAGACAAATCGTCTACGTGCCAAAGTAACAAAAATGTGCTATGAATCACTTAGACGATACGTGAAATGTTAAAATGTATGCACGCCGCCACGCCGAGCGGTTTAAGAGCCATATTGAAAACAGCCTCTCCCAAATTCATTAACTTTTTGTGCGAGTGTTGTAATAACATATTAAAAGGTAATGTTAGACTCACTCAGCGACAGAAGTGCGAGCTACGTCGACACAAGAACAAGTTGAGACTTCTGACTAAAAAGAAACCGATTAAGCGGCGGAAAGAGATTATAGAAACCGGTGGGTTCATAGGTGCTTTGATACGACCTATATTAAGTGTTCTCGGCGGAGTACTAGGTGCGAAACAATGGCCAAGAAAGTGATTTTGAAGGATCCTCGATTGCTCGAGGGTCTGAAACAGACTACCACGTATACCCCATCCGAGGGGATCAATGTCAACTTGAGACATTTAGATGATGAAATTCAACGTATCCTAGTCCGCGGTGATTTAGCACCCGTTGATAAGGCCAGAGTGTACCAACGGGCCCTGCATCAATATTTAACTAGATTGGAGCGGTATGAACGACGGTCATTGGGCTCGGTCGATCTCATTCAACACAACACATCAACAGAAAAAACACCTTCTCCACCACCATCACTCGAGGTATCACCAGAGCACACCAAGACACCTGCAGTGGAAACCCAAGAAAAAGAAAGAGCAGAATCCCAAAACCAAAATGGGAACGGTGGAGAAAATATTGAGACGTCATTACTTTGACCCTAGTCGTCCAGGGGCGTATAGTGGTGCAACGGCCCTGCAACGTAACACCAAACAGGAATTTAAGAGATCAATCAGTGGTTGAGTCAACAGGATACCTATACCCTTCATAAACCAATTCGTCGCAGATTTGAAAGACGTCCCATCATAACGAGTGGATCCCAACGGCAATATCAGGCAGACCTAATTGATTCGAGACATTTGAAAAAACACAACGACGGGTATTCCTATTTGGTTTCTTACATGGACGCTTTCAGTAAATTCGCGTGGTCTGTACCGATACGAACCAAAACGGGGAAATCCTTAGTGGAAGCCATCAGTAAGATATTTCTTGATGGGAAACCTGCGAGTTTTCAAACGGATAAAGGGTCAGAGTTTCTGAACAGAACATTTCAGAAATTTCTCGCTGACAACAACGTTCACTTTTTCACTACACAGAATGAAGGAAGATATTAAGGCCGCCGTGGTGGAACGCTTCAATAGGACTCTGAAACAACGGATGTGGCGATATTTCACGAAATCCAATCAACTGTCTTATGTCCGAGTCCTACCCGCCCTACTTCGAAGTTATAACCATTCGTATCACAGAAGTATAAAAATGGCACCGGTCGACGCCAGCACAGACAATCAAGAACAGGTATGGAACACGTTGTATAGTAACAAACGCAAAATGAGGAAGATACTATGCAATCCATTTTTGACAATAGAAACAAGAAAAAGAGTTCTGAAATGTTATGTAGCGCCAGTATTAACATATGGATGCGAATCATGGACAATAGGACAACAGACAAGAAAATCACTGGAGTCTGTAGAAATGTAGTTTTACAGAAGAATGTTGAGAGTACCCTGGACAGCTAAGAAGAGTAGTTAAAGCGTTATGAAAGAGGTCAAAACAAAAAGAGAGCTAATTTCAAATATTTGGAAAAAACAATCATCATTTTTGGCCATGTAATGAGAAGAGAACAACTGGAATATATTGTAACAACTGGAAAAATTGAGGGACGAAGAGATAGAGGGAAGCAAAGAGAAGAAATAACAGACAGCTTAGGAGAATGGCTTGGCAGAAGGTAACAGAAATGATAAATAACTGTCGAGATCCAAAATTGTGGAGAGACATGATCACCTACGCCAGTAGGCCTGGTACTTGATGATGATGATACTGCTCATAGCATTTTTGAGTACTGGGTTGTCAGCACGACATTTCTGAGTACTGGGTTGTCAGCACGACATTTCTGAGTACTGGGTTGTCAGCACGACTTGCCCAAACTAGATTGATTAGATTGTTTCTAGGGGCACCGCGAAGATGTGTAGTACGGTCTGAATGGTTCTGGTTCACCCATCATGGCGCCATGCTTGAGACATGAGTCATTGACAGCCTTTCGCTCTCTCGCTGAACGGTTGAGACATGAGTCAATGACAGCTTTTAACTATCTCGCTGAACTGTTGAGACATGAGTCAATGACAGCTTTTAATTATCTCGCTGAACGGTTGAGACATGAGTCAATGACAGCTTTTAACTATATCGCTGAACGGTTGAGACATGAGTCAATGACAGCTTTTAACTATCTCGCTGAACGGTTGAGACATGAGTCAATGACATCTTTTAACTATCTCGCTGAACGGTTGAGACATGAGTCAATGACAGCTTTTAACTATCTCGCTGAACGGTTGAAACATGAGTCATGGGTCCACCCCCGCTTCAGTAAACTTAATTTTTTTATTCAAACTATCATACAGAATTTATTTGAACAAACATGACAAGTTTATCTCAGTTCTGATATCAGAACATTCGAACGAGACAACATTTCTTACCTCATCTGGCACATAATTAGATGTTTTAAATAAATGTTTCCGCTTGTTTAGACTTTAGAACATAGACTCTAGCACGGAATGACTTCGTCGCACACAATATTCCCATATTTGCTCAACAAGCGCCGTTAAAGTAACCAATAATGTTCCTCTCGATCTCTCACACCACGTGCTGAACTTTTTGCTTTCTGTGAAAACGGGGCGTTTCTCCGACTATACTATTCTATTGAGCGTGCAGCTTTATGAATAAATGGCGTGCAGCTCAAAATGGACACTTCTGAGTCGTGCTAACGGCCTTTTGAAATACTTCCCAACTTTCATGGAAGCGTTTAAACTTTGCGTACATTTTTATGGTTTTAAATTTAGTTACGTTAAACAGAGACAGAAATAAAAAACATACAGGGACAAAATACAGCAAACGGATTAAATTTTATTTAACATGCACAAAACATTTATGGAATGAACGCGTGAAGCAAAACGAGACTGAAAGAACAGCAGCTGAAATATTTCAATAAACTGACAAACTCATATCTTTTTTCTTTCATGCAACACAGCACGCGGGTGCTAAAGGAAGCGATAAGAAATGACATGACATTAAAATGACAATAATAGAACAGCATGGCGCTAAGAAAGCAGGAGGCCAAACAATTTGAATGTTGTGCTTCAGTAGACGGAGTATTTGCTCTACTTCAATAGTCGAGACGAACGGCCTTAATGGTCACGCCTGCTATGTATGAATGTCGTTTTAGTTCTTTCTATGTTGTATTCTCTATGCTCTATTATTTATTGTGTATTCTCTATGTTGTGTTCTCTATGTTGTATTCTCTATGTTGTATTCTCTGTGTTGTATTCTCTATGTTATGTTCTCTATGTTGTGTTCTCTATGTTGTATTCTATATGTTGTATTCTCTATGTTGTGTTGTCTATGTTGCGTTCTCTATGTTGTATTCTCTATGTTGTATTCTCTATGTTGTGTTCTCTATGTTGTATTCTCTATGTTGTGTTCTCTATGTTGTATTCTCTATGTTGTGTTCTCTATGTTGTATTCTCTATGTTGTATTCTCTATGTTGTGTTCTCTATGTTGTATTCTCTATGTTGTGTTCTCTATGTTGTATTCTCTATGTTGTATTCTCTGTGTTGTATTCTCTATGTTATGTTCTCTATGTTGTGTTCTCTATGTTGTATTCTCTATGTTATATTCTCTATGTTGTGTTGTCTATGTTGCGTTCTCTATGCTGTACTCTCTATGTTGTGTTCTCTATGTTGTATTCTCTATGTTGTATTCTCTGTGTTGTATTTTCTATGTTGTGTTCTCTATGTTGTATTCTCTATGTTGTACTCTCTATGGTGTATTCTCTATGCTGTATTCTCTATGTTGTATTCTCTATGCTGTATTCTCTATGTTGAATTCTCTATGTTGTGTTCTCTATGTTGTATTCTCTATGTTGTGTTCTCTATGTTGTATTCTCTATGTTGTATTCTTTATGTTGTAATCTCTATGTTATGTTCTCTATGTTGTATTCTCTATGCTGTATTCTTTATGTTGTATTCTCTATGTTATGTTCTCTATGTTGTATTCTCTATGTTATGTTCTCTATGTTGTATTCTCTACGCTGTATTCTCTATCTTATGTTCTCTATTCTGTATTCTCTGTGCTGTATTCTCTATGTTGTATTCTCTATGTTGTGTTCTCTATGTTGTGTTCTGTATGCTGTATTCTCTATATTGTATTCTCTATGTTGTATTCTCTATGTTGTGTTCTCTATGTTGTATTCTCTGTTATGTTCTCTATGCTGTATTCTCTATGTTGTGTTCTCTATGTTGTATTCTCTATGTTGTATTATCTATGTTGTATTCTCTATGTTGTATTCTCTATGCTGTATTCTCTATGGTGTATTTTCTGTGTTGAATTCTCTATGTTGTATTCTCTATGTTGTGTTCTCTATGTTGTATTCTCTATGTTGTATTATCTATGTTGTATTCTCTATGTTGTATTCTCTATGCTGTATTCTCTATGATGTATTCCCTGTGTTGAATTCTCTATGTTGTATTCTCTATGTTGTGTTCTCTATGTTATGTTCTCCATGTTGTATTCTCTATGTTGTATTCTCTATGTTGTATTCTCTATGTTATGTTCTCTATGCTGTATTCTCTATGTTATGTTCTCCATGCTGTATTCTCTATGTTGTATTCTCTATGTTATGTTCTCTATGTTGTATTCTCTACGCTGTATTATCTATGTTATGTTCTCTATTCTGTATTCTCTGTGCTGTATTCTCTATGTTGTATTCTCTATGTTCTGTTCTCTATATTGTATTCTCTATGTTGTGTTCTCTATGCAGTATTCTCTATGTTGTATTCTCTATGTTGTGTTCTCTATGTTGTGTTCTCTATGCTATATTCTCTATGTTGTATTCTCTATGCTGTATTCTCTATGTTGTGTTCTTTATGTTGTATTCTCTATGTTATGTTCTCTATGTTGTATTCTCTATGTTGTGTTCTCTATGCAGTATTCTCTATTTTGTATTCTCTATGTTGTGTTCTCTATGTTGTGTTCTCTATGCTGTATTCTCTATGCTGTATTCTCTATGTTGTATTCTCTATGTTGTATTCTCTATGTTGTATTCTCTATGTTGTATTCTCTATGCTGTATTCTCTATGTTGTATCATCTATGTTGTATTCTCTATGTTGTATTCTCTATGTTGTATTCTCTATGTTATGTTCTTTATGTTGTATTCTCTATGTTGTGTTCTCTATGTTGTATTCTCTATGTTGTGTTCTCTATGCAGTATTCTCTATTTTGTATTCTCTATGTTGTGTTCTCTATGTTGTGTTCTCTATGCTGTATTCTCTATGCTGTATTCTCTATGTTGTATTCTCTATGTTGTATTCTCTATGTTGTATTCTCAATGTTGTATTCTCTATGCTGTATTCTCTATGTTGTATCATCTATGTTGTATTCTCTATGTTGTATTCTCTATGTTGTATTCTCTATGTTATGTTATCTATTCTGTATTCTCTATGTTGTATTCTCTATGTTGTGTTCTCTATGTTATGTTCTCTATGCTGTATTTTCTATGCTGTATTCTCTATGTTGTATTCTCTTTTTTGTGTTCTCTATGCTGTATTCTCTATGTTGTGTTCTCTATGTTATGTTCTCTATGTTGTATTCTCTATGTTGTATTCTCTATGTTGTATTCTCTATGTTATGTTCTCTATGCTGTATTCTCTATGTTATGTTCTCCATGCTGTATTCTCTATGTTGTGTTCTCTATGTTGTATTCTCTATGTTGTATTCTCTATGTTGTATTCTCTATGCTGTATTCTCTATGTTGTATCATCTATGTTGTATTCTCTATGTTGTATTCTCTATGTTGTATTCTCTATGTTATGTTATCTATTCTGTATTCTCTATGTTGTATTCTCTATGTTGTGTTCTCTATGTTATGTTCTCTATGCTGTATTTTCTATGCTGTATTCTCTATGTTGTATTCTCTATTTTGTGTTCTCTATGCTGTATTCTCTATGCTGTATTCTCTATGCTGTATTCTCTATATTGTGTTCTCTATGTTGTGTTCTCTATGCTGTATTCTCTATGTTGTATTCTCTATGTTGTATTCTCTATGTTGTGTTCTCTATGCAGTATTCTCTATTTTGTATTCTCTATGTTGTGTTCTCTATGCTGTATTCTCTATGTTGTATTCTCTATGTTGTATTCTCTATGTTGTGTTCTCTATGCTGTATTCTCTATGTTGTATTCTCTATGTTGTGTTCTCTATGCTGTATTCTCTATGCTATATTCTCTATGCTGTATTCTCTATGTTATATTCTCTATGTTGCGTTCTCTATGTTATGTTCTCTATGTTGCGTTCTCTATGCTGTATCTCTATGTTGTATTCTCTATGCTGTATTCTCTATGTTGTATTCTCTATGTTGTATTCTCTATATACCATCTGGTTCAACTTTCCAGAATAAATTTATGTTGACATTTTATAAGTTCTTTGTTTGTCCATCACCTTTGATTCACGCCACTTTTTATCTGGTTCTTCCTCTTTAACAAAGAACAAGAAAGCAGTCACTTCATTAATACATGTTGGCACCTCTATCTTACTAAAACACATTCCCCCTTAACTTTAGAAAGGTTGGTATATTCCACAACTGAACAAGTTCATTTTTGAAAAACGTCTTTATGTTTACAAATAAACATCAGAAAGAAACAATCAACATTTTTCAGGCACATCATGAGAAGAGGAAAGTTGGAATACTTAGTTACAACTGGCAAAATAGAGGGAGATAGAGATCGCAGACGAAAGAGAGATAGGATGTAAAATGGCTTGGTGTAATGGTTTGGAAAACAGTCAACAACAGAATTGATACGATGCACACTGGAAAGAAGATTGCAGAAGGATACGATCGCCTACGACAACCGATATAGCACACGATGATGATGTTTACAAGTGGATGTGTTATGTAGTTTCAGCGTTCTATATTTATATTTAATGAATGCTTTTATTATATACTTTTATCTTCTATATGTTGAATGTTGTAAAAGGCTTCTTTGTATAAAACATATGTTGATGAACGTTCTTCACACAGGTCTGTTGATGTATTGTTGTAGCGTTCATATTCTGTTATATCGTCTGTTGTAAATATTTAACTTCTTAACTAAGTTTATATGTTGGTTTGTGTTTTATGCTATCTGAATAGTTTATAAACTTATAATTATTATTACTTTGTGCTTTTTTCCCCCAGAAATGGTACTTTTTTGGCGCACTTTACGCTAGCTGAAAGTTAACTTTACTTGTACCTTTATGTGGGTGTGGTCTTGTTATATATATGTTCCTACGTTTGATTTCCACTTGATTGCGTTTAATGTTTGTTACCTTTTGTCACGGTCTATGCAATTAAAAAACAGACACGCGATTATTGCAACGGGACATGAATATTAAAAATCTCCAACATTTTAGTCAATATTAAAACGGGTAATTTATTGTTTGAGTATTGTGAGCCAATCAGAAGTGAGGTTTATCAGGCAACCGGTTTGTCCACATGAGAGCGTAGCTCTGTTATCTGTCAGACTTTAAAGGGAGCTTAAACGCCTGCGGTCACAATGACAAACTCGCGGGTTACCAGCTGCCCAAGACCTAATGGTGACTCATACCGATAAAGAGGAACTAATATTGAGACTGCGTCAATACAGACTGGCTAACAGAAGCTAGGATTGCCGTGTTCCCTGTAGTGGTGACTCTCACTGATAAAGATTACTGGTATTGCAGTACCTCAGGCAGGACAAGTCACACAGACTGGCTAAAAGAAGCTAGGATTGCCGTGTTCCCTGTAGTGGAGGCTCTGACTGATATAGAAGACCTAGTATTGTAGTACTTCAGGTAGGACATGTCAGTAGTAGACAATGTTCCATTTGCGCCGTATTTAGGCGCTAAATTAACAAAGATATATAGGGCGGCGCGCGGTGCGCCTTTCGCGCGAAATGTACACGAGAGACAAGGGGAGTTAACCATGACCGCGCGTGTCCGGATGTTGACCTCTAGTCTCGGTGACCCCGGAAGTGACCTGTTTATGTCTGATGTGTGCTGACTTTGGAGCTCTTGATGTACTTGATCGATAGTGATAGGTTAGTAGATTATACATGACCTCGGGGCGGATCGCGTGTTGGGGGGTGACCCCTCGGGGATTATCTCGAGTGTTTTCGGACAGCGTGCTATCGGATCGGGGATTAGTTCGATTCGGTGTGACGCTATCGCGCCAGGTAGACGTTAGAAAATATTTATAGCTATGTAGTTGGGTGTCTGCTTAACGTTGTACCATAAATGAAGCATAAGGGTGAAACAGTTAGAGATTACTGGTTAGTCTAAGCTGGTAGTGTAAATATGTTCCTCGGTGTTAGTGGTTCGCTATCTCTCTCTCTCTCTTTATCTCTCTCTCTCTTTCTCTCTCTCTCTCTCTCTCTCTCTCTCTCTACTATTCCAGCCTAGATTTCCTTCCATTGAAACACTTACTCATTCTCTCCATTTATCCATATCATCGCGCCTTCCTTCTCTCTCTCTCTTTCTCTCTCTCGCTTTCTCCCCTATCCTCTCTTAGACTTCTAACCTATCACTCCACCATCCGCCTCTCTCTTTAGCTCCCCCGCCCTCCCTCATATTTTTAGCGTCCCTCCTATTGTAACACTTGATTATTCTCACCATTAATACATAGCATCTCGCCTTCTTTCTCATAGGCTTCTCTCGCTCTCTCTCTCTCTCTCTCTCTCTCTCGCTCTTCTAACCCCTACTAGACTTCTCTCCTACCATTCCACCTTTCTTCCTCTCTCTCTCTCTCTCTCTCTCTCTCTCTCTCTCTCTCTCTCTCTTTACCTCGCCTAGCGTTCCGCCTTCATTCGTATTTTTACCTTACCACCAGTGTAACACATTAATAACATTGAATATCAATTACAAAAAGACTTGAAATATCTACTTTTTAAAGAACCAATAAGATAAACATATGAAAAACGAAGGAATAATACACTCGACAAGGCTTAACAGACGTACTTTATACACATCACCATTAATACAACTGAAATTCCTTTAATGATAACCTATCACATCGTTATGAGCTAAGAGAAAAACAGAAAAAAATTCAACTTACACCGTAAAATATTCCACTACAACACAGACCGCTAGACTGAACAGTACTATGAAAATAAACGTCCGTGAATCAAGCGCGCTTATAACACGAAGTCTCTCATCCGACTAGTTTAAATATAATCTGGTAAATAAAATTTGGACGACACTATTCCACCCTCGACTAACATCTAGGTTAACCAATCAGAGAAGAAGATTTCTATCGGACACCCATCAACGAAATGACTGACCTCTGGATTAACTAATCAGAGAAGAGGATTACTGTTATCGTGATAACCGACCTCATTTTCAACTTGAAGTGCTGTCGAGTCTGATGCATGGGTTACTTTAAATCGAGTCGGCCCCTGATACAAGCCACCTAGCGGGCTAGAGGGGTCGTGGTTCGTGGTTCGGTAAGTCCGTGGTTCGTTAAGTCCGTGGTTCGTTAAGTCCGTGGTTCGTGGGGTTGTGGTTCGTGGTTCGTGGTTCGTTAGTTGATGGTTCGTTAAGTCCGTGGTTCGTGGGGTTGTGGTTCGTGGTTCGTTAGTTGATGGTTCGTTAAGTCCATGGTTCGTAGGGGTTGTGGTTCGCGGTTCGTGAGTTGATGGTTCGTTAAGTTCGTGGTTTGTTACGTTCGTTGTTCGTGAGTTTGTGGTTCGTTAGTTGATGGTTCGTTAAGTCCGTGGTTCGTGGGGTTGTGGTTCGTGGTTCGTTAGTTGATGGTTCGTTAAGTCCATGGTTCGTAGGGGTTGTGGTTCGCGGTTCGTGAGTTGAGGGTTCGTTAAGTTCGTGGTTTGTTAAGTTCGTTGTTCGTGAGTTTGTGGTTCGTTAGTTGATGGTTCGTTAAGTCCGTGGTTCGTGGGGTTGTGGTTCGTGGTTCGTTAGTTGATGGTTCGTTAAGTCCATGGTTCGTGGGGGTTGTGGTTCGCGGTTCGTGAGTTGAGGGTTCGTTAAGTTCGTGGTTTGTTAAGTTCGTTGTTCGTGAGTTTGTGGTTCGTTAGTTGATGGTTCGTTAAGTCCGTGGTTCGTGGGGTTGTGGTTCGTGGTTCGTGAGATGATGGTTCGTTAAGTCCATGGTTCGTAGGGGTTGTGGTTCGTGGTTCGTTAGTTGAGGGTTCGTTAAGTCCGTGGTTCGTGGGGTTGTGGTTCGTGGTTCGTTAGTTGATGGTTCGTTAAGTCCATGGTTCGTGGGGTTGTGGTTCGCGGTTCGTTAGTTGATGGTTCGTTAAGTCCATGGTTCGTGGTTTGTTAAGTTCGTTGTTCGTGAGTTTGTGGTTTATTAAGTTTGTAGTTTGTTAAGTGCGTGGTTCGAGAGGTCGTGGGCAAGGGCAGAAACCTAAGAGGCAAGGGCAGAAACCTAGGAGGCAAGGTCAGAAACCTAGGAGGCAAGGGCAGAAACCTAGGAGGTAAGGGCAGAAACCTAGGAAGCAAAGGCAGAAACCTAGGAAGCAAAGGCTGAAAAACACTCGTACTGACTAAGGCTTCCAAGGTGTATTTGATTGTCGCCCTATTTTTGTCTGTATAACCTAATATATCACTTTCATTTAATCTATCGATAAACGTTTCAAAGTCATTTCTGTTGTTAACTAACAAGGGTTTGTCTAATCCTGTCGCGTTATTGGTACTTGTGTGTGAAAGTAACGCAGCCAAATAGAACTGACCTCTGAGGCAATACCGGATGTGTTACTAAAAAGATTTTGACGTATGATGGCAATTTTATGAGTTTACCCCCTGATCATTTTTTAGGGATACGCCCATGAAATCGGTAAAAATCGTAAATTTTCACTCTAGGCATACCCCAAACTCTATTTTAGACATCCCCATTGCAAAAATTTACATTAAAAACCACTTTTAGGATTTTACCCCCTTATCATTTTTTGAGGGTTACGCCCATGGAATCGATAAAAAGCGTTAATTTAGCACGCAGGCTTACCTAAAACTTTATTTTAGACATCCCCACACCAAAAATTTACTTAAAAATCACTTTTGAAATTGTTACCCCCTTACCATTTTTTAGGGTTACGCCCATGGAATTGATAAAAAATTGAAATATAACCTCAAGGCATACCCCAAACTTTATTTTAGACATCCCCATAACAAAGATTTACATTAAAAACCACTTTTAGGATTTTACCCCTTTAACATTTTTTAGGGTTACGCCACTGAAATCGATAAAAATCGTAAATTTAGCACGCAGACTTACCTAAAACTTTATTTTAGACATCCCCACACCAAAAATTAACTTAAAAATCACTTTTGAAAATGTAACCCTCCTTACCATTTTTGAGGGTTACGCCCATGGAATTGATAAAAAATTGAAATATAACCTCAAGGCATACCCCAAACTTTATTTGAGACATCCCCACACCAAAAATTAACTTAAAAATCACTTTTGAAATTGTAACCCCCCTTACCATTTTTTGAGGGTTACGCCCCTGAAATCGATAAAAATCGTAAATTTAGCACGTAGGCTTACCTAAAACTTTATTTTAGACATCCCCACACCAAAAATTAACTTAAAAATCACTTTTGAAATTGTAACCCCCCTTACCATTTTTGAGGGTTACGCCCCTGAAATCGATAAAAATCGTAAATTTAGCACGTAGGCTTACCTAAAACTTTATTTTAGACATCCCCACACCAAAAATTAACTTAAAAATCAATTTTGAAAATGTAACCCCCCTTACCATTTTTGAGGGTTACGCCCCTGAAATCGATAAAAAATTGAAATATAACCTCAAGGCATACCCCAAACATATTTTTTGACACCCCTACATATCAAATTCCAACAAAAAAACAAAAAAAAAATAGTAGTAAGGAAGGGTGTTTTGAGCAAGGATTTGAACATTTCGTGCAGGTATCGTGCAGCACAGATGGTTTCGTGCAGCACGATACATCTGCGTAGTATGCACGGCTCAAAAACACATCTCCTTACTACTATTTTTGTTGTTGTTTTTTTATTGGAATTTGATATGTAGGGGTGTCAAAAAATATGTTTGGGGTATGCCTTGAGGTTATATTTCAATTTTTTATCGATTTCAGGGGCGTAACCCTCAAAAATGGTAAGGGGGGGGGGGGTTACATTTTCAAAATTGATTTTTAAGTTAATTTTTGGTGTGGGGATGTCTAAAATAAAGTTTTAGGTAAGCCTACGTGCTAAATTTAAGATTTTTATCGATTTCAGGGGCGTAACCCTCAAAAATGGTAAGGGGGGGTTACAATTTCAAAAGTGATTTTTAAGTTAATTTTTGGTGTGGGGATGTCTAAAATAAAGTTTTAGGTAAGCCTACGTGCTAAATTTACGATTTTTATCGATTTCAGGGGCGTAACCCTCAAAAAATGGTAAGGGGGGTTACAATTTCAAAAGTGATTTTTAAGTTAATTTTTGGTGTGGGGATGTCTCAAATAAAGTTTGGGGTATGCCTTGAGGTTATATTTCAATTTTTTATCAATTCCATGGGCGTAACCCTCAAAAATGGTAAGGAGGGTTACATTTTCAAAAGTGATTTTTAAGTTAATTTTTGGTGTGGGGATGTCTAAAATAAAGTTTTAGGTAAGTCTGCGTGCTAAATTTACGATTTTTATCGATTTCAGTGGCGTAACCCTAAAAAAATGGTAAAGGGGTAAAATCCTAAAAGTGGTTTTTAATGTAAATCTTTGTTATGGGGATGTCTAAAATAAAGTTTGGGGTATGCCTTGAGGTTATATTTCAATTTTTTATCAATTCCATGGGCGTAACCCTAAAAAATGGTAAGGGGGTAACAATTTCAAAAGTGATTTTTAAGTAAATTTTTGGTGTGGGGATGTCTAAAATAAAGTTTTAGGTAAGCCTGCGTGCTAAATTAACGCTTTTTATCGATTCCATGGGCGTAACCCTCAAAAAATGATAAGGGGGTAAAATCCTAAAAGTGGTTTTTAATGTAAATTTTTGCAATGGGGATGTCTAAAATAGAGTTTGGGGTATGCCTAGAGTGAAAATTTACGATTTTTACCGATTTCATGGGCGTATCCCTAAAAAATGATCAGGGGGTAAACTCATAAAATTGCCATCATACGTCAAAATCTTTTTAGTAACATATCCGGTATTGCCTCAGAGGTCAGTTCTATTTGGCTGCGTTACTTTCACACACAAGTACCAATAACGCGACAGGATTAGACAAACCCTTGTTAGTTAACAACAGAAATGACTTTGAAACGTTTATCGATAGATTAAATGAAAGTGATATATTAGGTTATACAGACAAAAATAGGGCGACAATCAAATACACCTTGGAAGCCTTAGTCAGTACGAGTGTTTTTCAGCCTTTGCTTCCTAGGTTTCTGCCTTTGCTTCCTAGGTTTCTGCCCTTACCTCCTAGGTTTCTGCCCTTGCCTCCTAGGTTTCTGACCTTGCCTCCTAGGTTTCTGCCCTTGCCTCTTAGGTTTCTGCCCTTGCCCACGACCTCTCGAACCACGCACTTAACAAACTACAAACTTAATAAACCACAAACTCACGAACAACGAACTTAACAAACCACGAACCATGGACTTAACGAACCATCAACTAACGAACCGCGAACCACAACCCCACGAACCATGGACTTAACGAACCATCAACTAACGAACCACGAACCACAACCCCACGAACCACGGACTTAACGAACCCTCAACTAACGAACCACGAACCACAACCCCTACGAACCATGGACTTAACGAACCATCATCTCACGAACCACGAACCACAACCCCACGAACCACGGACTTAACGAACCATCAACTAACGAACCACAAACTCACGAACAACGAACTTAACAAACCACGAACTTAACGAACCCTCAACTCACGAACCGCGAACCACAACCCCCACGAACCATGGACTTAACGAACCATCAACTAACGAACCACGAACCACAACCCCACGAACCACGGACTTAACGAACCATCAACTAACGAACCACAAACTCACGAACAACGAACTTAACAAACCACGAACTTAACGAACCCTCAACTCACGAACCGCGAACCACAACCCCTACGAACCATGGACTTAACGAACCATCAACTAACGAACCACGAACCACAACCCCACGAACCACGGACTTAACGAACCATCAACTAACGAACCACAAACTCACGAACAACGAACGTAACAAACCACGAACTTAACGAACCATCAACTCACGAACCGCGAACCACAACCCCTACGAACCATGGACTTAACGAACCATCAACTAACGAACCACGAACCACAACCCCACGAACCACGGACTTAACGAACCATCAACTAACGAACCACGAACCACGAACCACAACCCCACGAACCACGGACTTAACGAACCACGGACTTAACGAACCACGGACTTACCGAACCACGAACCACGACCCCTCTAGCCCGCTAGGTGGCTTGTATCAGGGGCCGACTCGATTTAAAGTAACCCATGCATCAGACTCGACAGCACTTCAAGTTGAAAATGAGGTCGGTTATCACGATAACAGTAATCCTCTTCTCTGATTAGTTAATCCAGAGGTCAGTCATTTCGTTGATGGGTGTCCGATAGAAATCTTCTTCTCTGATTGGTTAACCTAGATGTTAGTCGAGGGTGGAATAGTGTCGTCCAAATTTTATTTACCAGATTATATTTAAACTAGTCGGATGAGAGACTTCGTGTTATAAGCGCGCTTGATTCACGGACGTTTATTTTCATAGTACTGTTCAGTCTAGCGGTCTGTGTTGTAGTGGAATATTTTACGGTGTAAGTTGAATTTTTTTCTGTTTTTCTCTTAGCTCATAACGATGTGATAGGTTATCATTAAAGGAATTTCAGTTGTATTAATGGTGATGTGTATAAAGTACGTCTGTTAAGCCTTGTCGAGTGTATTATTCCTTCGTTTTTCATATGTTTATCTTATTGGTTCTTTAAAAAGTAGATATTTCAAGTCTTTTTGTAATTGATATTCAATGTTATTAATGTGTTACACTGGTGGTAAGGTAAAAATACGAATGAAGGCGGAACGCTAGGCGAGGTAAAGAGAGAGAGAGAGAGAGAGAGAGAGAGAGAGAGAGAGAGAGAAGAAAGGTGGAATGGTAGGAGAGAAGTCTAGTAGGGGTTAGAAGAGCGAGAGAGAGAGAGAGAGAGAGAGAGAGAGAGCGAGAGAAGCCTATGAGAAAGAAGGCGAGATGCTATGTATTAATGGTGAGAATAATCAAGTGTTACAATAGGAGGGACGCTAAAAATATGAGGGAGGGCGGGGGAGCTAAAGAGAGAGGCGGAGGGTGGAGTGATAGGTTAGAAGTCTAAGAGAGGATAGGGGAGAAAGCGAGAGAGAGAAAGAGAGAGAGAGAAGGAAGGCGCGATGATATGGATAAATGGAGAGAATGAGTAAGTGTTTCAATGGAAGGAAATCTAGGCTGGAATAGTAGAGAGAGAGAGAGAGAGAGAGAGAGAAGAGAGAGAGAGAGAGAGAGAAAGAGAGAGAGAGAGATAGCGAACCACTAACACCGAGGAACATATTTACACTACCAGATTAGACTAACCAGTAATCTCTAACTGTTTCACCCTTATGCTTCATTTATGGTACAACGTTAAGCAGACACCCAACTACATAGCTATAAATATTTTCTAACGTCTACCTGGCGCGATAGCGTCACACCGAATCGAACTAATCCCCGATCCGATAGCACGCTGTCCGAAAACACTCGAGATAATCCCCGAGGGGTTACCCCCCAACACGCGATCCGCCCCGAGGTCATGTATAATCTACTAACCTATCACTATCGATCAAGTACATCAAGAGCTCCAAAGTCAGCACACATCAGACATAAACAGGTCACTTCCGGGGTCACCGAGACTAGAGGTCAACATCCGGACACGCGCGGTCATGGTTAACTCCCCTTGTCTCTCGTGTACATTTCGCGCGAAAGGCGCACCGCGCGCCGCCCTATATATCTTTGTTAATTTAGCGCCTAAATACGGCTCAAATGGAACATTGTCTACTACTCATGTCACACATGCTGGATAACAGAATCTAGGACTGCCGTGTTCCCTGTAGTGGTGACTCTCACTGATATAGAAGACCTAGTATTGCAGTACCTCAGGCAAGACAAGTTACACAGACTGGCTAACAGAAGCTAGGATGCCGTGTTCCCTGTAGTAGTGTCTCTAACTGACATAGAAGACCTAGTATTGCAGTACCTCAGCCAGGACAAGTCAAGCAGTCTTCCAGTCACAGCCTGGAACTAGACGAACTCTAACTCCACCAGAAGAAGCCAAGAAAGCCAAAATGCCCGCCAACTCTGTGAGACGACGTGTTTCTGCTGGTACCAACTAGTAGCATTACGTCATGTCTGCTAGTAAGAAACTTCTGCTACATTTTAGCTGAAGAAAAAGCACTGCTGATGATAGTAACAATGTTATGTTGTTGGCCATTCAGTGACAGTTCGCGTTCAAGTACAGACATACAGTGACAGTTAGCGTTCATGTACAGACATACAGTGACAGTCAGCGTTCATGTACAGACATACAGTGACAGCTAGCGTTCATGTACAGACATACAGTGAAAGTTAGCGTTGAAGTATAGACATACAGTGACAGTTAGCATTCAAGAACAGACATACAGTACCGTTGAGCGTTCTAGCAAGGACATACAGTGCCCCCTCTACCCATCCCAACCCCTCAGTTGGGGAATGTCAGTTTCAAACTTCCCGTATTTAAAAAGTGACATTCTTCACTGTTACATTAACACTATCGAAATGGGAAAGATAACATTAAGTTAGGCTAGAGAAATCACATTTCTTTGTCGGCTACCCTGTGATTTCAAGCGGTGTTCCATTACATTTAAGTGAGGTCATCTCAGTTCACACATTATTTGCTCTCATATATTTTCGGGTTTGTATTCTTTCTTTCCTGTGGCAAAAAAAGCGAATACAAAATACTTCCTCGATTATTCAGTTTTAAAAAAAAATAATACAAACCATGCAACTTTAGAGCTGGGTAACATATGCATTAAACATTTAACTCGGAGCTCTTGAGAGTCTCGAAAGTCTAGTTGGGAAAACCGTGCGACTAAGCTACCAACGTTCGGACAACCCGTGTTCGATCAATTCCCGCTGGAGGCATTGCGAATTGTACTCATGGTTGGAAAAAATACCCCACGGTCCACCCAGCCGCTGGTAAAAATGAGTATCAGGGTAGTACTCTGGGAAAGTGAGGAATTCCGCCTCGCATCGCGAGTTTCGGTGCTTGAAGCGACACTATCCAGAAGTCTCCGAACACTTCTAGATAGGCGGCCGAGCACATATGGGTGAAAACTCGAGTGCTAAGACGCCGATTCAAGTCTCGTACTTTACCTTTACCTTACTCTGACCTCGTCTACTTTAACTCTTCCAATCTGTAATCCCATTATTTGTATTTTGTTCGGCCTATTTCTTCAGCCGTACGGACATGGGTAAGCAAACAAATAGAACACTAGACGTCTCAGGCTATCACGTCACGGCTGCTGGTTTCTTGGAAATCCTAAACACCAAAGAAATTCTTAATGTGGCCAGTGCAACAATAATGTTGGTAGGACATACCAGAAAGAGGGGTGGGGCAAGACGTCGGCCTCGAGACAGAGAGGTTATGGGTTCAAATATCGGCTGCATCAGTTGGAATTTTTATTTATGATTTCTCTCTGTGGCAACCACCCCTGATCTCAACAGTGAGGCCCGGCTTGAAACGTCAATTACTCATCGATGAAAAAACTGTGCACATAACTACCAGGTAAAAATGGATTAACAGGCTAGTTAATCCATTTTTCAGGCTTCAGTTCCTAGTCTCTAGGGACTTCGTCGGAGGTAAAAGCTGGCGAACGAAAAAAAATATCAGAAAGAGGCAATTCAATATACACAAGTATGCGGATCATTTCATGGGAAGAGGTATGTATACAACTCTCGGGGAAAAGATCACAAATAATCAACAACAGAAAAACAAACAAACAAACAATAGAAAGCTAGAAGCATTGGTCGTGTGCTTCAGCTTTCGTTTCTCGTGTGAAGGCGCTGAATAGAGATCGAGAGGGAAGGCAAACCGATACTAAAAAACGTCATCCGATGACGGATATGTTGGGCCGAAAGGGGCAAATACCAGTTTTACTCAAAACAACAACAGAGCACATTTACGCCCAATTAACGTCCTTTTAAGTGAGGATGACCAAGATGGTGGGATACCTTACATCGAGATAGATGAATACAAAATATCAACCTTTCCTCTAGTCATCAAACGAACACAATCAGCAGACAATTGTTTAATTTGTCAATTTCATGGGTTTATTCACATCGAGGCTGCAGTTGTCAGCCTTTAGGAATGTTTCTAGAACATAAATGTGTTCATAGATCATATTAGTGAACAAGATATAGTGGAGGCATCCAGTGAGACGCCCCTGGATATATCTGGAATGTTGACGTGAAACTTGGCTCTGGTGAGGGACCCCCAACATGGTCGGGCAGCAGCTAATCTCGGAACCATCGGACAGACTCAATGCGAGGAGAGAAAAACAAAGATAATCGAACTCCATTTTGTCCAACTCCGATCTTGTGGCTGACACCGTCTTAAGGTTACATCCAAGCACAGTTCAGGGTAAACAAAGACTTTAACATACACCACCGAGACTTTCTATTCGTTAACAAAAGTCAAAATATCGTCGTCACCAGATTTGGAATCCTGTTATTGGTCTTTAAGTAACTGCAGACCTGCTGGCCATGAATATTACTATCACTGACAATATTACTACTATCACCGACAATATTACTATCACTGACAATATTACTACTATCACCGACAAGATTACTATCACTGACAATATTACTACTATCACCGACAAGATTACTATCACTGACAATATTACTACTATCACCGACAAGATTACTATCACCGACAATATTACTATCACTGACAATATTACTATCACTGACAATATTACTATCACTGACAATATTACTATCACTGACAATATTACTATCACTGACAATATTACTCTCACTGACAATATTACTCTCACTGACAATATTACTCTCACTGACAATATTACTCTCACTGACAATATTACTCTCACTGACAATATTACTCTCACTGACAATATTACTATCACTGACAATATTACTCTCACTGACAATATTACTATCACTGACAATATTACTCTCACTGACAATATTACTCTCACTGACAATATTACTATCACTGACAATATTACTCTCACTGACAATATTACTCTCACTGACAATATTACTCTCACTGACAATATTACTCTCACTGACAATATTACTATCACCGACAATATTACTATCACCGACAATATTACTATCACTGACAATATTACTATCACCGACAATATTACTATCACCGACAATATTACTATCACTGACAATATTACTATCACCGACAATATTACTATCACCGACAATATTACTATCACCGACAATATTACTATCACTGACAATATTACTATCACCGACAATATTACTATCACCGACAATATTACTATCACCGACAATATTACTATCACCGACAATATTACTATCACCGACAATATTACTATCACCGACAATATTACTATCACCGACAATATTACTATCACTGACAATATTACTATCACCGACAATATTACTATCACCGACAATATTACTATCACCGACAATATTACTATCACCGACAATATTACTATCACTGACAATATTACTATCACCGACAATATTACTATCACCGACAATATTACTATCACCGACAATATTACTATCACCGACAATATTACTATCACTGACAATATTACTATCACCGACAATATTACTATCACCGACAATATTACTATCACCGACAATATTACTATCACCGACAATATTACTATCACCGACAATATTACTATCACCGACAATATTACTATCACCGACAATATTACTATCACCGACAATATTACTATCACCGACAATATTACTATCACTGACAATATTACTATCACCGACAATATTACTATCACTGACAATATTACTATAACCGACAAGATTACTATCACCGACAATGTTACTATCACCGAAAAGATTACTATAACCGACAAGATTACTATCACTGACAATATTACTATCACTGACAATGTTACTATCACTGACAATGTTACAATCACCGACAATATTACTATCACCGGCAATATTATCATCGGCAAAAACAACACTGGTATCACCGACAAAGATCACGAATTAAGATAAGTAACTTTTACCACTTCTTAGATCCCACAGAATGCGCCAACTACCAGATTTATCTTTTCCCGCTTCAGTTATCGCCCACAAAGTCGAGAAATTATCAGTGACGTACTGGGTGGCCAATATTGGACATGTCTCTTTCAGAACTCTGTAACAGGAAAGAGCGTCTGTGTCACGTTTCTGGAAACCATGGTTACCGCTGAGATTAAACAGGCCAACGCCCCCGATAACGTAGGGAAGGATGCCGTAGAGATAGTAGTCTTCCACAGTAGGCACTCGAATTTGATTGGACGATGCCACGATACTACAGACTAAGTGGCGTGTCATTAAAACAGCAAACCCGTCACAGAACGGCACTGGTAGATTATCAAGTGCGCTAGAATCATGTGGACTTAATGCACAAAGCATGGCTCGCTTGCCAATAATGGAAGCACTAGCCGGTAGCAAACCTCGCACTAGTTTGTCTGTGTCCACAAAAACGTTGTCGTTTATCTTGAAGATAAAGTGTACTTTTCGACAAAATTGTAAAACCCAACGCATGCCCATGAGACCTTTCCATGCTCGTTTCTGACGTGTGTCAACAAAGTCCCCTTGCACAATGTCACCGTACAACTCTGACTCAGATTTCAGTTTATGCTGAACCTCATGCACAATGCTTTTGCCTGTTAGAAAAACATGGACAATTGTGAAATTCTTGTAATTGTCAGAGTTTAAAATAGTTTGTCGTAATCGCTGGCGATCTTGCACATTTTCTGGCTGGCTATGGACAAGATACACAAGATCCACAGTCGCAGTTCTCAGACACAAATCAGGATTGTTCAACAGATAGAACTTTCTGACTTTCTCTTTGCTTGTTCTATTATAGAACATAGGGTTGCTATATAGTTGTGATTTAACTCTTTGAACTCGTTCTAGAAAACCTTCAGCGTAAAGTGGTTCTGATGTTTCATCTAACACAACGTCAGGCCATGCTCGAGTTAATTCTTGGCTCTGATTGTGTCTTTCATTGATCTCATGATCATATCGACCGGTTGTAGTTTGTTGGCTTTTCTGAAGTTCGCTTTGGTCATTAATAGTGCCACCTTTGGCGTGAACTTTCCCAAGAATCTCATCTCTCAGCCGTCGTGCTCTGTTCTGAAGTAAAAGTTTAACATTCTTTCTTCTGTTGAGTAGTTGAAGAATTTCCTGTTGTTGAAGTTGGTCTATAGGCTGAACTTTTAGCATCTGATCCTCAACTAACATGACATCCATGTCCCTGCTCTCCGCTTGTTGTATTCTGTCCTGTCTTGCGGTGTCTACGCTGAGATTCGACTCATCAGATAAGTTGAATCGGTCATTGTGAACCTGAATTTGCGAGCGTTTCATCCGAACACCTTCATTGATGCTAGCAGGTTGTATCATTGAGATTAGGATATCTTTCTTATCGACGAAGTCGTTGTTGATGAGGTTATTCGATGTATCATCGTCGTTGTACTCAAAATAATCTATTGTCAACATTTCGTTGTGGCTGCCAATTTCGGCGTCGCTGATGACGACTGCTGACCCTGCAGTATAGACTGTGACAGAACTGGAGCCAGGAGCTCGGATAATAACATCAACAGACAAGACATGTTGTCTCCTTGTCTCACCAGTTGGGTGAATTGCTTTGTCACGTGATATGATTGAATTCAAGTCCAGAATATCTCCCGGCGACAACTTCTGGAAACAGTTGAGCAGGTTCCCAGGTTTGAGGTTGAATTGTTTCAGCAGCTCATCAGCATTCTCCGTTGTCTCGCTTGATGATCTCAGGAATTCCCATACGATGAGAATGATGAGCATCTGGGATAGCACTGTACAGATTTTTCGCAGACTCTTTAGTTCACAGAGATCGCAATTAAAATAGACCTTGACAGCGTCCATGATTCTTCTTCTACTTCTTTCCTTCCTCTTTTGATTTTCAGAGTCGAGGGGAGATATAAATTGAAGTCTTTTGCTCTTCTGTTCGCCTCTGCTGCTGTTATGTTTCCTTGTGTTTCTAATATTCCATAAATCCATCTTCTTCGTGGTCGATCTTTGGGTATGGTGTACTCGCAACGTTTATTACAATCTCGTTGTATTATATTTTTGGTCTTTATGCCTTATCACGTGGCCAAAACATTTGACCAGTTGTTTATTTACGTATTTTAGGACGGGAATTATTCACAGTGACGTAACGTCCAATATCGGAGCTGTTCACATAATCGTTACTGAAAATGTTTTCTTGTTACGGTGTTATGAGATCGATGCCTCAAACACTTGGATACAACTGTACTATTTCTACAGCGCTCGACGGCAGGGCAAGTATCTTTAGACATCGATACCAAAACTCAGAGACTACTTTAAATGTACGATTTTCTTACAATTGTTTCCGACTCCTATAACAGGTCTGTTTGCTGCGGGTCTAGAAATGATCTCCCAAGGTTTAGTACAACAACTTCATTGAAGCTCAACAGAAAACAAATTGTCAATAACGCCCATTAACACAGGCGGCGTTAAGCATGCAGTCAACGACTTAAGACAACGTTAAATTTCGAATATACATAACAATAACAAGTTGACACATACTTCCACCATATCTGATTGTCATTCAACGAGCACTGCGCTGTCACTCAGCAAGTTCTGTGCTGTCACTCAGCAAATACTGTGCTGTCACTCAGCAAGTTCTGTGCTGTCACTCAGCATGTTCTGTGCTGTCACTCAGCATGTTCTGTGCTGTCACTCAGCAAGTACTGTTGCCATTCAACGGGTATTGTGTTATTCATTAAATACACATTTATCATTACAGTGGGTACTACGCTGCACAGTCAGTACTATGCTGCTATGAGGCGAGCACTGAGTTATCATCGAGTGTGCACTGTGACATTCATCGAGTGTGCACTGTGACATTCATCGAGTGTGCACTGTGACATTCATCGAGTGTGCACTGTGACATTCATCGAGTGTGCACTGTGACATTCATCAAGTGTGCATTGTGACATCCATTAAGTCCTGTTATTGAAACTCTCCTACATGATATTGTTGGTAGCTTCAAGTAATCGAAAGGGCTGCTGTTAAACCATAAATCATAGTAACATCTTGATTGACAGCTGCATGTAGGATTGTAAAACACAATCAGCCAATCAGAAATTGACTACGATGAAGAATTTCATGCGCTCGTTATTGAAAATGTAACGCAAACACTGACAACGTCACAAACGTTCTAATTATAGACTGGTCTACACCATTGACCATATCTGTATGAACAACGCAATACTCACTATAGTGCAATATACATACAGCTTCCGTAGTTCGTATTCTGATAAACTGTCATGTAATTTAGTTCTTATTGACTTTCCTTATAATTTACTATGAAGTTAATACCTTTCATCAGCACTTTCCCTTTTTTGCTCCGCTATGTTCTTACTGCCATGTCTTAAACCTTGTTATCCCACGACTTTTCAGAAGAGGCCTTTGATTCTTTTACTTCTTCTTTCAGTGACTATGTACGAGAAGTTGTTCGTTGGTGTTGTTGTTTTTTTTTTTATGTTCAAGTCAAACTTGAACATTCCTGGATGTTACATCTTATTGAAACTTATAGAAGGCTTCCCTATGATTTCTTACTTAGGAGATGACACCAGCACATATAAGTAAAGTGAAGAGCCCTTGTCACGCCAAGTGGCGTATAGCGAATATGGTGTTAGTGACCATAAATTTTACAGACCTTCAGCACATGATTTTTGGGTAATGTGGTCGGTATTACGCCCGTGCCGCTTTAATTTCACAGATAAAAATCCGGTACCCATTTAAGGCTGGGTGAACATGGAAGCAGTCGATTGGGTTCGAACTCTTGTCCTTTGTAGTCCAGTTCACTAACCACTGAGCTATCGGGGTTCCCACCAGCAAATATGACAACCTGAAAATGGAAGAGACTGACATCAGTTTTCTAATTACGCCTTTCAATTATACAAACTAATAATAAAGATTAATTTAGAAGTCTCACGTTATACAAACTAATAATACAGATTAATTTAGAAGTCTCGCGTTATACAAACTAATAATACAGATTAATTTAGAAGTCTCGCGTTATACAAACTAATAATACAGATTAATTTAGAAGTCTCGCGTTATACAAACTAATAATACAGATTAATTTAGAAGTCTCACGTTATACAAACTAATAATACAGATTAATTTAGAAGTCTCGCGTTATACAAACTAATAATACAGATTAATTTAGAAGTCTCACGTTATACAAACTAATAATACAGATTAATTTAGAAGTCTCACGTTATACAAACTAATAATACAGATTAATTTAGAAGTCTCACGTTATACAAACTAATAATACAGATTAATTTAGAAGTCTCACGTTATACAAACTAATAATACAGATTAATTTAGAAGTCTCACGTTATACAAACTAATAA
The DNA here is from genome assembly GCA_032433765.1 of Megaustenia siamemsis. NCBI lineage: Eukaryota > Metazoa > Mollusca > Gastropoda > Stylommatophora > Ariophantidae > Megaustenia > Megaustenia siamemsis. Next base: position 10,626,786 of record JAVIAB010000160.1, read on the forward strand.
TACAGATTAATTTAGAAGTCTCACGTTATACAAACTAATAATAAAGATTAATTTAGAAGTCTCACATTATATTCATCATCATCATCATCAAGTGCCGGGCCTGCTATCGTAGGTGATCATGTATCTCCATAACTTTCGTTCTCAACAGTTATTTATCATTTCTGTTGTTGATCTTCTGCCAAGCCATTCTCTTAAGTGTCTGGTATTTTTTTCTTTTTACACCCTCTTTCTCTTCGTCTCTCAATTTTTCCAGTTGTTACAATATATTCCAGCTGTTCTCTTCTCATTACATGCCAAAAAAATGATGATTGTTTCTTCCTAATATTGGAAATTAGCTCTCTTTTTGCTTTGGTCTCTTTCAGAACATTTTCATTACTCTTCTTAGCTGTCCATGGTATTCTCAACATTCTTCTGTAAAACCACATTTCTACAGACTCCAGTGAATTTCTTGTCTGTTGTGCTATTGTCCATGATTCACATCCATATGTTAAGACTGCCACCATATAACATTTAAGAACTCTTTTTCTTATTTCTTTTGTCAAAAATGGATTGCATAGTATCTTCCTCATTTTTTGGAAAGCTGCTTTTGCCTGAGCCATTCTGCATCTCACCTCTTTTGTACATCTTCCGTTTGAGGTTAACAAAGTTCCCAGCTATTTAAATTCATTTACCTGTTTTAATATTGTTCCACGTGTCTTTATTTTGCACTGAGGTGATGTCTTCTTCTTTGTTGTTACCATTTCTTCCTTCTGTTTGCTATTAAGGTTGATGCCTTTATTTTTGCACTTTAAATTAGACGACTCAAAATAACATTAATTTAATAGTCAGACAATAAAATAGATTGTTCAAAGTAACAAATACAATCATGAATTGAGTGATGAATTGAAAACGTGTGAAGAAATAAGAGAAATGACAAAGCATAAAAAATATAAACTATAGTCAAGAGAAGAATGTGGTTATATGTTGGTCATATGATGAAAAGTAAGTAAAAAGTAAAGTACCCCCGGCACGTCAAGTGGCGTATAGGGAAATATGGTGTTAGTGACCCTATATTTTACAGACCTTCAGCACATGATTTTTGGGGTAATGTGGTCGGTATTACGCCCGTGCTGCTTTACTTTTCCAGATAAAAATCCGGTACCCATTTAAGGCTGGGTGAACCCGGAAGCCGTCGGTTGGGATCGAACCCTACCCCTTGTCCTTTGTAGTCCAGTTCACTAACCACTGAATGTGATGAAAAGAGACAACAAAATTATCTCAAAGCAGCCCCTCAAATGTGAACCAGAGGGTAAAAGAAGAAGAGGCCGACTTAGAGAAACACTAAGAAGAACACTGTGGTGAGAGGCAACAACAGCAATTATCAGTTCCATCACCGACATTGAACAACTGGCCCAGCATAGAGATGTGTGGAGAAACAGGTCCTGTGTGTAAGGTCTGACAGTTGAACGATCATTGAACAATTGGCCCAGCATAGAGATGTGTGGAGAAACAGGTCCTGTGTGTAAGGTCTGACAGTTGAACGATCATTGAACAATTGGCCCAGCATAGAGATGTGTGGAGAAACAGGTCCTGTGTGTAAGGTCTGACAGTTGAACGATCATTGAACAATTGGCCCAGCATAGAGATGTGTGGAGAAACAGGTCCTGTGTGTAAGGTCTGACAGTTGAACGATCATTGAACAATTGGCCCAGCATAGAGATGTGTGGAGAAACAGGTCCTGTGTGTAAGGTCTGACAGTTGAACGATCATTGAACAATTGGCCCAGCATAGAGATGTGTGGAGAAACAGGTCCTGTGTGTAAGGTCTGACAGTTGAACGATCATTGGACACAAGAGTCTAGAATTTCTGACCTGTGGGCCGTCGTCGGTTAGAAAGATTGGCAGACAGACAGACAGACTGACTGACTGACTGACTGGCTGACTGACTGGCTGGCTGACTGGCTGACTGACTGACTGACTGACCGACCGACTGACAGTAGAAAGATCATTGGACACAAGAGTCTAGAATTTCTGACCTGTGGGCCGTCGTCGGTTAGAAAGATTGGCAGACAGACAGACTGACTGACTGACTGACTGACTGACTGACTGACTGGCTGACTGACTGGCTGGCTGACTGACTGACTGGCTGACTGACTGACTGACTGACCGACCGACCGACTGACTGACCGACCGACCGACCGACTGACTGACTGACCGACCGACCGACTGACTGACTGACCGACCGACCGACCGACCGACCGACCGACCGACCGACCGACTGACTGACTGACTGACTGACTGACCGACCGACCGACCGACCGACTGACTGACTGACCGACTGACAGATAGACAGACAGAAAGATAGACAGACAGACAGACAGACAGACAGACAGACAGACAGACAGACAGACAGACAGACAGACAGATAGATAGATAGATAGATAGATAGATAGATAGATAGATAGATAGATAGATAGATAGATAGATAGATAGATAGATAGATAGATAGATAGATAGATAGATAGATAGATAGATAGATAGATTCTGAATAAACATTAATAAAGTAATGACATGAAATTAAACAGCTCAAGATGAACATTAATTAACCAATCGTAAATTCAAACTAGACACGAATTTAAAAGTTGCTTCTTAAAATAAAAACAGAAAATAAAGATTAGTTTAATAGTGGGCGTCAAATCATAAGCTCAAAATAAACAGCAATATTTTATCTATCTATCTATCTATCTATCTATCTATCTATCTATCTATCTATCTATCTATCTATCTATCTATCTATCTATCTATCTATCTATCTATCTATCTATCTATCTATCTATCTATCTATCTATCTATCTATCTATCTATCTATCTATCTATCTATCTATCTATCTATCTATCTATCTATCTATATCTATCTATCTATCTATCTATCTATCTATCTATCTATCTATCTATCTATCTATCTATCTATCTATCTATCTATCTATCTATCTATCTATCTATCTATCTATCTATCTATCTATCTATCTATCTATCTATCTATCTATCTATCTATCTATCTATCTATCTATCTATCTATCTATCTGTATATCTGTCTGTCTATTGACCTTTCGAGCTGTAGCAGGCCCATGGGACATGATGCATCAAGATGTACGAAGATGCACCAGAATGCACCAAGATGTACCAAGATGCACCAAGATGCACCAAGATACACCAAGATGTACCAAGATACACCAAGATGTACCAAGATGCACCAAGATGTACCAAGATGCACCAAGATGCACCAAGATACACCAAGATGTACCAAGATGCACCAAGATGCACCAAGATGCACCAAGATACACCAAGATGTACCAAGATGCACCAAGATGTACCAAGATGCACCAAGATGCACCAAGATGCACCAAGATGTACCAAGATGCACCAAGATGTACCAAGGTGTACCAAAATGCACCAAGATGCACCAAGATGCGAAGCTGCTGTAAAGTTGATGATAATAATGACGATTAAACAATTTTGTTCTCCTTCTCGCTTTTATTTTTTTTTAAATTGTCCTTATTTGTTTTCTTCTCTGTCCGTTGAAATCATCAGATTCTATAAACCCACATTTCAATAAAACGTCAAATTGTTTTTTCTTCTTCTGTTTTCTTATTAGGTGTCCATGTTTCTGTATCATACTAGAAGTTTGAGTAGATAAGACAAACACCGGAATCCACTACAACATGTGCGTGCTGTTATTCACCATCTATACAGCAATGATTTGACTACTGTCAGCATTGCAGTAGCATGCGGGTGCCACATTGGTGTCACCTTCGTGTGGTCGTGTCTGATTAACACACTCCAGTTAACTCAACTCTAAAAGTAGGTGAATCAATTCAAAGGAAGTGTTTACAGCACTCGGAAAAAATGACAAATAATCAACAACAGAAAAAAAAAAAAAAGGACAATATATGGACCGAATCAGGATCGAACCCTGAACTAATGAGTTAGCAGTGGCAGTGTTCCCTAGCGTTTGGCTTTTCGTGGCAAGGCGCTGTGCCACTGAGTACGGGTTCGATCCTGCTTCGGTCCATATTTTGTTCTTTTTTTTTCTGTTGTTGATTATTTGTCATTTTTTCCGAGTGCTGTAGACATACCTCTTCCTCTGAATTGATTGGCTGATTATCTCCTCGGAAGTTTGCCTCTATAATAATATTCATTTATTATTATTTGTCTCCGGTCTAAAAGTAGGTACCTGACACTCGAAATTGTAGACAATATTAAGAGAATAAACCTGGAACCTCCAACGTTTGATAGTACAAGTGTTAAAATAAGTACTTGGAGTTAGTAAAGTCCTAGTTTAAGCACATTATTTTTTTCCAGCGAAATGAACAATCTGAGTTGACGTCACAAGAAAGCTACAGCGGTTCTCAAATACTTAAATTGATGTCTGGGTTAGGAAACCTAGGACTTTACCCTTTTGTTGTTGCTCTCTTCTCTACAATTAGGGGTCTTATAATGGCAGATTAGAGAACCCCCCGAATAAAGCGTAAAATTACTCAAGGGGTCGTAACTCTGCCAAACTTAAATAACGTGTTCTTAAACTAGGACTTCACCCCTGGGTTTTGCAGCTTGCTTGAGCTCGCCTGACCACTAAAGCAAAACACCTTTGCATCATCCGCCCTTAAAAGGGCGTCAAGTGGCGTGTATACGTTGTGTTGTGGTTTGCAGTAAGGAAAAAAAAAAAAAGCAAAGTACCCCCGTCACGCCAAGTGGCGTATAGGGAATATGGTGTTAGTGACCATAAATTTTACAGACCTTCAGCACATGATTTTTGGGGTAATGTGGTCAGCATTACGCCCTTCACTTTCCCAGAAAAAAATCTGGTACCCATTTAAGGCTGGGTGAACCCGGAAGTCGTTGGTTGGGATCGAACCATACCCCTCGTCCTTTGTAGTCCAGTTCACTAACCACTGAGCTATCGCTGCTCCCTGTGGTTTATAGTAAAACTTATATCTACGCCTTTCCGCCCGACACATCCGACTTCAGCATGACCCTTGAGTTTCTAAAATATACATCCATATTCAAGAAATTTTTTTATGAGACTAACTTTGCCAATGCGTTTGCTCGCAACTAACAAATAAAAGGCAACAGTGATATATTTGATAAATGTTGAAAGATAATTGTATAGCTGTAGTTATTGTACTGTAATAAAACATTACAGAGAAATCACAGTGCACGTACTGTACCTGTTATATTTATTCCACACGCTTGTGATGATTGTATACCTGGTGGTTGTTGCAAGCAGCACACCTGAACGAAGTTGTGTGAGAATTTCCGGAATATTCACATTTTATAAACACAGCAAAACCCTCGATCACGGCTCGGTGGTTGCATAAACAAGTCCTCTACCAGCAGTCGTTTCCTTTCCGGTTCCGTGAAACTCGATTAATAGCGCAGCCATTCACGAGTAAGTCTTACCGCAAAGCTACCGGTTAATCCTGGCCGAGGGGGTGTGGTGTGTTATAACTTTCCAGTATTTGTGAGGAAGCTAATGATTTTCTTATTTTAAAAAAATATAAGACAGAAAGATCAAAACACAACGCAACGAGCCTTTAATAAACGATACGAGAACACCACACCCAACGGCCGACCACAAAAAAGAGGATTGATGGAACGTTAAAAACGCTAGAAAACGTAACAGCAAGGCCAAGAGAAGAGCAAAAGAATGCAAATTAAATCTCTCCTCGACACTGAAAGGAAAATGAGGAAGGAAAGAAGAAGTTAAATTCTAAATATAAAAGTATTTTTTTAATTATTATTATCTACATCTGGGTGAATAGACGAGATTTCGAGTGGAAAGGAACCAGTGAATATTGTGACAAGAGGCCGGCGCTCTATGCAATGGCCACTCCTTTATTATTATGTTTCTTATCCCTGTGCAGAAAGTTGATGGCTGACATTCAAAAGTGAGATATCAAGGTCACTCGTCACGCTCAGTGATGCATGGGGAAATATTGTGTCCGTGAACATTTATCAACTCCACTATCTTCGGCATTTATACAGGTTAGGATCAGGCATTACTTGCAGAGCTAAGGTAAAGCTGGTAGCATGAGCAAGTAGTGGGGTGTAAAGTACACTCATACAAGGTATGGTGACGGCTTTCTATTTTTTTGAAGAATTGGTTCCATATATAGCATCGATGAACTCTCTTTCTCATTTCTATTGACATAGATTTGTTGCATAAGATATTTTTCATTTTCTGAAATGCCGTTTTGGCCATTCTACTTTTTATTTCTGTGGTGCATCTTCTATCTGATGTTATTATTGTGCCCAAGTATTTGATGCGTTGCACTTGTTTAAGATTTGTCTCGTTTATTTTTATGCTGCATAATGGTGATGATTGTTTCTTCGATATAACCATTACTTCTGTTTTCTTACTATTCAGACTAATACCTTTCTAGTTGCTTTCCTGTACTATTAAGTCTATCATTTCTTGTAGTTCATTCTCTGTCTCTGCTATTAAGACTGTAACATGGTCAGAAGAACTAAAGTCGCTCACCTTCATTGGTCTCAGTTACAGAACCTGAGCGAAAACCTAATCCCCTACAGATGTATCACCTGGTTCGCCAGGTCTGTGCCAGGCATTAATTAGGTCAAGGCGTAAACATGCATCAAAATGTGAAGCTGCGGACCTGGTCACAGCAGCTGGAATTGAGTCACTTCATTCTAATTTCATTCAATTATTTTGTTTTGATATCTTATTATTAGTTTGCTATGTCGTGTTACTTGTATTTGCTTATTTATGTTTATGTGTTGTTTATTGTTCCTGCAGAAAGTCTAATAAGCCATAACGTCGCCAAATTGTGTGCAGTCCGTCATTCACGTAAAGCTGTAACTATACCATATTTTCTTTTGTTTTCATTTCTCCTCCAAGTATTTATTTGGACGTCCCATTCCACTTTTCTTTTAGAATGTGCCAAATAAATGCTTCTGAATGTGCCCAATTTAATGCTAAATTTCAGGGCACATTTTCGATCTCTTGATGCACTTTGGGTTCTTCCCTCGCCCTGTGCGGTCAACAGCCATCTCCCAGTCATTCGCTATGTCCATGATCGTTGGGTCGTCCCAGTTGTTCTGTTTGGGACGTGCAGCCTGTCCAGCTGTCAAGAAATATGTGTTTGTTGTAGCTTGTCTAACTTTAGTGTTGGCCTTCATCCGCGCCCCATCCACGGTGGCAGCCAGTTCATGCAGCACTCTGTTGTGTCGCCCCATCCACGGTGGCAGCCAGTTCATGCAGCACTCTGTTGTGTCGCCCCATCCACGGTGGCAGCCAGTTCATGCAGCACTCTGTTGTGTCGCCCCATCCACGGTGACAGCCAGTTCATGCAGCACTCTGTTGTGTCGCCATGTGTACCGCCCTTGGCCTAGTGCTGTCTTGCATGAGGAAAGAACATGCTCCATCGTCTGTCTTCCTCCGCAATTAAGACAGCGATTGTCATCTGTCTTCCCCCACTTCACAAGGTTGCAGGCTGATGGTAGAAGGTCGTACATAGATCTGATTATGTAGCTGAGCCACAGCGGTGCCATATGCCATATGTCATTCTATGTTAGCGTCCTCTGCAAGGCCTCATCCCATGTGGTCCACTGACCTTTCTGCACCTGCTGTGCTGTCTTTTTCCCACGTTTGTTCTTCTCAACGCCTCTGATCTCCCGACCTACCATGCCCCTACGTTGTCTGTTGGATGTTTTTGGCTACAATTGAATTCTCTGTGACCGACTATAGGCCTGTTGGTCTGCGTGTGGCCCATTATTTCTTTCAGTTGAAGACTTTCACGTACCTCCTGTACTGATGCACAAGCCTGCCATTTCCGACTGGTCTTCACTGTGGGTTTCACTGTTCGGACAGTTTCGTCTGACGAACTATGCAGCATAACTGCCTGGCCTTTGCTGTTTTATATTCCTCTAGGACCGACATGAACGGAAGGACCAGCTTGGCTTTCTTACAGTTCAGCGCTACATCCGTCAGTCCTGGTGGTCTGAGCTGATCTCGTTATTGAGTTATTTGCGGGTCATCATCATTGCACTCCGAACATGTCCATAGGTGCTCAGATCCCCTCCTCAGCAATTCCCTCAGTGTCCAGCGACTGACGACTCCAGTTCTATGTTGGTTGATAAGTCTTCTTACCCGGCCACGAAGTTTCTCATTTCTGGCTGTGCCCATCTTAACTCCCATTTCCATCATCCGAAGAAGTGACGTTGATCTGTGTTTGTCGAAGTCCTGTGCTCTTCCCACATCTCGAAGGGCATTGATGATGTCCGCCCGATCCATCGGTTGCCCGTCCTCAACGACAGCGCAGCTAGCCAACCTGTCCGCTCTCTCATTTCCCCGTACTCCCGCATGTCCAGGGACATAGACAAAGGTGACCTTACGTATTTTGGATTTCTGCAACGACTCTACCCATTGCATGCGTACATAGCCGCCTCCACTTTTTTTTATCATGCTCATCGAATCACTCAGTATACATGCATGGGTGTAGTCTTGTGACTCTAACCATTTGAATGCCTTGGTCACTGCCATCACCTCCATTGTCATGCTACTCGTGGTCATGGCGTATGCACCACTGTCTTCCTTGGCTATTCTGCCTGCTGAGCGTGCTGTAAATGCCCATGCACTTCTTTCGTGTCGTCTTACAGATCCGTCTATATAGATGACTGCATCTTTCTCATCGGTATTATCGCAGATGAGACCGTTGACCTCAGCATTAACCACGACCGGATTCTGTTCCCTACTTTTCCTGTCGAGTGTGACAATACATGAGAAAGTTCCCTTGAATGACGTAGGCACCGGTATCCACTCCTCACCAACGCTGATATTGGTAAGCCCACAGACCTGTTTGATGACATCTTCTGCCCGGCCCACCCATGATTTGCCTCTTTTTAGCCTGGTACATTTCTCTGTGTTGAGCACGTGGTGCAATGGATGCTCTGTATCTGTACTAATCTTCAGGTATGCTCGTACTCTCCAGATCTTGATTCTGTCATCCATGGTTGGAAAGTCAAGAAGATACCTCATTGCTACACAGGGAGTGTCCCTCATACATCCCAGGATAATGCGCATGGCTTCATTTTGTATTTTCTCCAGCCTATCAATTTGAGTCGTACTGATATTAAGAATGGCCAGGGCATACTCGATTGGTGCGAGGACTAATCCCTGGAACAGAAGAATAAGTAGCCTCTGCTCGATGTTGGCAGCTGCCATGACCTTCAAGTCGGCTAATCCTTTGCGGGATTTTGTTATCACATGGTCGACGTGGTCCCGAAAACACAGGCTGCGACCAAACTTAACTCCGAGGTATGTCATCAACTTGTCCCTGGTCACCTCATCAGCTCCCATTCGTACTACCGGTGTGGTCGTACTAACGATATGATTGTTAAGGGAGAACCATGAAACTGATGCTTTATTAGGATTAACCAAGGCACCTGAAACCCCACACCAGGAAGAAATGCGATCGAGTTCGTCTTGCATTGTGGAGGCGATTCCCCGTCTGTCTCTTCCCTGTCGATGATCTCGTATATCATAAGAGGCCATAACAGTTTAGGTATCAACATGAACTGGAGGCACCAGATTTGGAACTTTCCTAAAAGTCTACTCCGGTCGATGATATATAGCCCTTGCTCTGTCATCTCTCTTACTCTCTGGACTGCTTTCGTGTCTTTCAGTGAGGCGTCATATACTCTGCCTAGACTCTTTATTGGCTCCTCGCAGACGGTTGGGATCCTCTTGTTCGCAACACTGAATGTGACTTGCTTGGTCTTCCCTCGTCTGATGGAGAAGCTTCGCGAATTCCTCGGTTTGAAGCTCATCCGGCACTTCACGATGAGCTCGTCCAGGCGGTCAAGCATCCTGTGGGCGTGGCTCTCTTCTGATGCTAGGACCGTGGTGTCATCCATAAATGCTCTAAGTGGTGGCATGTGGTATCCATCTTCAAGGTCTAGTCCATTTGTAATTCCCTCTGCTGCTTTCAGTATTATCTGCATCGCCATGACGAAGAGTATGGGCGAGATTGTACAGCCTATCGCAATGCCGACTTGCAATTCTATCAAGTTGGTCGTATATTCCTGTGTTGAGAAACGCGCAATGAAGCCGGTAAAATACAGTCTGAGCATAGCGGTCACACTCTGCGGTACATTCGGAGAGCCTGCCAAATCATCTGATGTGGGACTGATCCATATGAGTTGACAAGATCCAACCATATCACGTCTAGATCTAGCTTCTCGGTCTTTGCTCTCTGTATCGCCTCCCATATCATTGTGGCGTGCTCCAAGCATCCGGGGACACCAGGGACTCCTCCCTTCTGTATGGCAGTATCTATGTACCCGTTCTCCATGAGGTACGATGTGAGTCTCTTTGCCATTATAGAGAGAATATTTTCCCTTCCACATTCAGTAGGGAGATTGGTCTGAACTCATTTGAGTTCTGATCCTTTGGAATGTACACACCATTGGCCTTCTTCCACTCCTGGCATACAATCTGCCTTTTCCATGCAGTCCTGAGCAGCGGTGTATCCACTTCAGTACCTCTGGGCATCTTTTGTCAGGTACAAAACGCGAATTGCTACGAGCTCTGTGAACTACACCTGTCACTTCTTGTAACGCCGGAAGCCTATCATTGAATGGCGTGCCAGGTTTGCTCGGCCACACCAGACATGACAAAAGACTTAAGCGGTTCGTCTACGAGTAGGTCTCTCTCAGATGTCTCTCCATCTCTTACTTGTTGGTTGTCCGAGTAGGTCTCTCTCAGATGTCTCTCCATCTCTTCCTTGCTGGTTGTCCGAGTAGGTCTCTCTCATATGTCTCTCCATCTCTTCCTTGCTGGTTGTCCGAGTAGGTCTCTCTCATATGTCTGTCCATCACTTCCTTGTTGGTTGTCCGAGTAGGTCTCTTTCAGATGTCTCTCCATCTCTTCCTTGCTGGTTGTCCGAGTAGGTCTCTCTCAGATGTCTCTCCATCTCTTCCTTGCTGGTTGTCCAAGTAGGTCTCTCTCAGATGTCTCTCCATCTCTTCCTTGCTGGTTGTCCAAGTAGGTCTCTCTCAGATGTCTCTCCATCTCTTCCTTGCTGGTTGTCCAAGTAGGTCTCTCTCAGATGTCTCTCCAGCTCTTCCTTGCTGGTTGTCCGAGTAGGTCTCTCTCAGATGTCTCTCCAGCTCTTCCTTGCTGGTTGTCCGAGTAGGTCTCTCTCAGATTTCTCTCCAGCTCTTCCTTGCTGGTTGTCCATGTAGGTCTCTCTCAGATGTCTCTCCATCTCTTCCTTGCTGGTTGTCCGAGTAGGTCTCTCTCAGATGTCTCTCCAGCTCTTCCTTGCTGGTTGTCCAAGTAGGTCTCTCTCAGATGTCTTTCCAGCACTTCCTTGCTGGTTGTCCAAGTAGGTCTCTCTCAGATGTCTCTCCAGCACTTCCTTGCTGGTTGTCCGAGTAGGTCTCTCTCAGATGTCTCTCCAGCTCTTCCTTGCTGGTTGTCCAAGTAGGTCTCTCTCAGATGTCTCTCCAGCTATTCCTTGCTGGTTGCCCAAGTAGGTCTCTCTCAGATGTCTCTCCATCTCTTCCTTCCTGGTTGTCCAAGTAGGTCTCTCTCAGATGTCTCTCCATCTCTTCCTTGTTTGGTGTCCAAGTAGGTCTCTCTCAGATGTCTCTCCAGCTCTTCCTTGCTGGTTGTCCAAGTAGGTCTCTCTCAAATGTCTCTCCAGCTCTTCCTTGCTGGTTGTCCAAGTAGGTCTCTCTCAGATGTCTCTCCATCTCTTCCTTCCTGGTTGCCCAAGTAGGTCTCTCTCAGATGTCTCTCCAGCTCTTCCTTGCTGGTTGTCCAAGTAGGTCTCTCTCAGATGTCTCTCCAGCTCTTCCTTGCTGGTTGTCCAAGTAGGTCTCTCTCAGATGTCTCTCCAGCTATTCCTTGCTGGTTGTCCAAGTAGGTCTCTCTCAGATGTCTCTCCAGCTCTTCCTTGCTGGTTGTCCAAGTAGGTCTCTCTCAGATGTCTCTCCAGCTCTTCCTTGCTGGTTGTCCAAGTAGGTCTCTCTCAGATGTCTCTCCATCTCTTCCTTCCTGGTTGTCCAAGTAGGTCTCTCTCAGATGTCTCTCCAGCTCTTCCTTGCTGGTTGTCCAAGTAGGTCTCTCTCAGATGTCTCTCCATCTCTTCCTTCCTGGTTGTCCAAGTAGGTCTCTCTCAGATGCCTCTCCAGCTCTTCCTTGCTGGTTGTCCAAGTAGGTCTCTCTCAGATGTCTCTCCAGCTCTTCCTTGCTGGTTGTCCAAGTAGGTCTCTCTCAGATGTCTCTCCAGCTATTTCTTGCTGGTTGTCCAAGTAGGTCTCTCTCAGATGTCTCTCCAGCTCTTCCTTGCTGGTTGTCCAAGTAGGTCTCTCTCAGATGTCTCTCCAGCTCTTCCTTGCTGGTTGTCCAAGTAGGTCTCTCTCAGATGTCTCTCCATCTCTTCCTTGCTGGTTGTCCAAGTAGGTCTCTCTCAGATGTCTCTCCAGCTCTTCCTTGCTGGTTGTCCAAGTAGGTCTCTCTCAGATGTCTCTCCAGCTCTTCCTTGCTGGTTGTCCAAGTAGGTCTCTCTCAGATGTCTCTCCAGCTATTCCTTGCTGGTTGTCCAAGTAGGTCTCTCTCAGATGTCTCTCCAGCTCTTCCTTGCTGGTTGTCCAAGTAGGTCTCTCTCAGATGTCTCTCCAGCTCTTCCTTGCTGGTTGTCCAAGTAGGTCTCTCTCAGATGTCTCTCCAGCTCTTCCTTGCTGGTTGTTAATGTTCCAGATTTTGGTTGCTCATACAACTCCTCCGGAAACATGAACGGACCCTTGAAGAATGTTTCTCTGGCCTTCTTGTTTGCCTTCCTCTTGCGATATAGTCTTTCTGCTCTACCCTTAGTCTTATGTTTAGATTGTAGGTCCTGCCACACCTGGTGTAATGCTAATCTGTAATGCTAATCTGTAATGCTAATCTGTAATGCTAATTTGTAATGCTAATCTGTAATGCTAATCTGTAATGCTAATCTGTAATGTTAATCTGTAATGCTAATCTGTAATGCTAATCTGTAATGCTAATCTGTAATGCTAATCTGTAATGCTAATCTGATGTCATGTAAATCTATAGCTGGTTGTGGTTTGTCAGTAGTTTGGTAAAATATGAGTGTCTTATGATCGATGTTGTTGTACTGAACAACTTCTCTCGTGACTGAATCCAATGCAGGAGAGACAGATTTGACCGCAGAACGAATACGATGCTTTTGTTTTGCTTGGTCGCATCTCCTTTCTTCTGCACCTTTTGTCATCTGATTTTGACATCATTACTTCCTCGAATATTGCCGTGTCGTTTTTATTTTTGATTGTGCGTTTATTTTGGTAGTAACATTACACATAGGATGTAGCATTAAAATTGGGATGTAACATTAAAATTAGGATGTAACATTAAAATTGGGATGTAACATTAAAATTAGGATGTAACATTAAAATTGAGATGTAACATTAAAATTGGGATGTAACATTAAAATTGGGATGTAACATTAAAATTGGGATGTAACATTAAAATTGGGATGTAACATTAAAATTGGAATGTAGCTGTCGATAAAAGTAATGTTTCTAAACTCGATCCTTGTAACTTCGTAAATAAGTGTTTTTTCCTTGTCTATATTAATAGATCTTGAAATGTAGATTTATAGAAGAATTGGATTGGCAGAGAAACTATAAAAAATGAAATTTATAAGCAATTGAAAATTAAAGAAGAACTGCTTCATAAATTCCAACATTTGTTGGACAGATAAAGAGACACAATAATAGACTGATATTCATCTAGGAGGGAGAAAGTACAAGGTAAACGAGTCAAAGACAGACAAGGACTAAAGTAGACAGACTAACGAGATATAGACTAGAGAGACTAAGACAGCGTTCACTATCAAAGCAAGAGTCAATGAAAGAACGACCTTAGACCGATGACCGTAGACTGTAGACAGTAGACAGTAGACTGTAGACCGATGACCATAGAATGTAGACTGTAGACCGTAGACTGCAGACCGTAGAATGTAGACTGTAGACCGTAGACTGTAGACCGTAGACTGCAGACTGTAGACTGTAGACCGTAGACCGTAGACCGTAGACCGTAGACTGTAGACTGTAGACCGTAGACCGTAGACTGTAAACTGTAGACTGTAGACTGTGGACCATAAACTGTAGACTGTAGACCGTAGGCAACCTAGGATGTAGAGTTTGGTTTCTTTCAGGGCTTAGCCGGGAGTGGAAAAGGGGGGGGGGGATATCATACCCTCTCCCCCCCGGCATAAAATTATAAAAATCTAATAATTAAATGTATCTTACTCGTTATAAAACAATGATATCTTTGATTGTAAGATTGTAAGAATTATAATAATGATATCTATGATTGTAAGATTGTAAGAATTATAATAATAATATCTATGGATGTAAGTACAGTACAACAGTGCAAAATAGATATAATGCTATTGAGAAAATACAGGACATCAAGGAACAGCGGGAAATGCTTATACAATCGATTCAACAAACATCAAAAGAAGTAATACCAGTGACTAAAAGAATCAACAAAAAGAAATGGATGACAGAAGAAATATTAGAACTAATGGACGAAAGACGAAAACATAACAAAGAAGAAAGGAGATACAAAATATTGCACAAAGAGATCCAAAACAAATGCAGGGAAGCAAAGGTAGGATGGTTAAAGGATAAATGTGAAGAAATGGAAAAACAACGAAAGAAAGACTCAAAATGTATGATTCATAATAATGGGACAGGAGAAGATAATGGAAAGATGAACATAATATATCAGTCACCTCTATGGTGATGAAAGACCAGAGCTAAACAATTGAAACAAAGACACAGAAGCATCAATAATGCAGAGAGAAGTGGAGGACGCAATTCAACACATGAAAAGAGACAAAGCTCCAGATCCCGACAATATAACAATCGAAGAGATAAATGCATTAGCAGAGCTGGGAGTACAAGTCATAACAAAACTACTCAATGACATATATAACACTGGACACATACCCGAAGATCTACTAAAATCTATCTTTGTAGCCATACCGAAGAAGTCGGGCGCCACTGATTGTGAAGACCATCGCACTATTAGTCTCACGAGCCATAAGACGAAAATATTACTAAGAATCATCATGAGATGCGTAAGGAACAGAATAAAACCAGAAATAAGTGAGGAACAATGTGGATTTGTGGAAGGAAATGGTACAATAATGCAATATACATCTTAAGAGCATTGATAGAAAGCTATAGAAGTAAAGAAATATCTATATATATGCTTTATAGCCTACACAAAAGCATTTGACAAAGTAAAGCATGTGGAAATAATCAATATGCTGGAGAAATTAAACATTGATGGCAAAGATACTGGCAACAAACAGCAGCTATTTGATTTAGCAACCAAACGGACAATTCCAAGATATGAAACAAGGAGTCAGACAAGGCTGCGTTCTGTCGCCGGATTTGTTTTCACTTTACAGCGAACATATTATGCGATCAATAGCAGACAAAAAAAAAAGGAATTGAAGTCAACGGTCACAACATAAATAATTTGCGTATGTAGATGACACAGTCTTAATAGCAGAAACAGAGAATGAGCTACAAGAAATGATAGACATAATAGTAAAAGAAAGCAACAAGAAAGGTCTCAGTCTGAATAGTAATAAAACAGAAGTAATGGTTATATCGAAGAAACAATCACCACCAGCATGCAGCATAAAAATAAACGAGACAAATCTGAAACATGTGCAACGTCAAATACTTGGGCAGCAATAATAACACCAGATGGAAGATGCACCAGAAAAATAAAAAGCAGAATAACTCAGGCCAAAAGAGCATTTCAGAAAATGAAAAATATCTTATTCAAGAAATGTTCGTGGTCGGTCCTTGGGTCTGGTGTTCTCTGAATGTTTATTAAAAGTTCGTTGCGTAGTAATTTGATCGTCTGCCTTATCACCTGGTCAAACCATTTTGATCTGTTGTTTCTTTATGTACACTATGGCGTGAATTATTTCCAGCTATTATTTCTCAGTTCTTCATTTCTGATTTTATTTCTCATTCTGTTTCCTGTCATTCGTCTAACACATTTAATCTCGGTAATGAATATTTCTTATTGTTCTTGCATCTAGGGTCCAGGTCTGGTACTGGTAGCACAACGTTGGAATGAAGATTGTATCGTAGAGTGCCCGTTTTGCCTCTAGAGATATTTCCTTGTTGGACAATAGTTGTAATAGCTGTCCAATGATTTGACAAGCTTTGTTACATCTTGAGTCCATCTCTGCTGTTTGTGAACTGTCGCTTGTCACTAGACTTAATTGATGATTAAATGTGTCCACATATTTTGGCAGATTACGTCATTGCTGCACAAAGACAAAAATGATATTGTCTTTAAAGGGAGGCTAATCCTGGGGAGCAATATAAAAATAAAAAAAAACATCGTTGTACTCAATCGGTCCGATGATTTCTAGAATATTCTGACCAAACAAAAACAGCAATCAGAAACTGCTCTAGAGAAGTTACTAAGAATCAAATCAACATGTGACAAAAGTCAAATTCAGCAGTAATGCTCGCAATAAATCAAGATATCATCAAGAGAAGCAAGTAGAGAGAACAAAACCAAGCTCGATGTTTATTGCAGACAGAAATGGTAAATGTGGACTCGCAAATGTTACCCCTCCTGGGACAGTTCGAGTGTCGACTATTGATCACCGTCGTTCGTGGACACAGCCACGTCTATTCCTCATAGTAAGTGGTTAATTTGAGAATCTGAAATATGAAGGAAATGAATTGTACATGGCATGGAAGATACGTCCAGACTAGACAAAGAGATAAGCAACAAGTATTTCAAAGAGAAACTGGAGAAGTGAACGTAAACAATAGAAAGGGAAATTTGAAACAAAATATGTCTGTCTGGTCTAGGATTTCATTGATAATCATCGGCTCAGCGCCTTTATACCGGACAAGGAGATCGAGTTAAAATGTGTTAATTAACATGTTTGGGGAGTACGAACGAGGTCGGCGGCTCAAAGATGATCAAGACCTCACTTCAACTCCAGTTGATCTCCATGGTAACAGTCTAGGTCAAACAATTTGGGAAGTAAACTTTCTGAAGTTTGACATAGTTCTGACGGTGGAGATCTGTTGGTAGAATTTTGTGAAGACGCACCACAAAATTCTACCTACATGTCTCACCACTTTTAGGACTATGTCAAACTTCACACAATTCAACCAACAGATCTCACCACTCTTAGGACTATGTCAATCTTCACAAAATTCTACCAACAGATCTCACCACTTTTAGGACTATGTCAAACTTCACACAATTCAACCAACAGATCTCACCACTCTTAGGACTATGTCAAACTTCACAAAATTCTACCAACAGATCTCACCACTTTTAGGACTATGTCAAACTTCACAAAATTCTACCAACAGATCTCACCACTTTTAGGACTATGTCAATCTTCACAAAATTCTACCAACAGAT
This sequence comes from Megaustenia siamemsis, assembly GCA_032433765.1. Taxonomy (NCBI): domain Eukaryota; kingdom Metazoa; phylum Mollusca; class Gastropoda; order Stylommatophora; family Ariophantidae; genus Megaustenia; species Megaustenia siamemsis. The sequence goes on from JAVIAB010000160.1 coordinate 10,644,282, forward strand.
CTCACCACTTTTAGGACTATGTCAAACTTCACAAAATTCTACCAACAGATCTCACCACTTTTAGGACTATGTCAAACTTCACAAAATTCTACCAACAGATCTCACCACTTTTAGGACTATGTCAATCTTCACACAATTCAACCAACTGATCTCACCACTCTTAGGACTATGTCAATCTTCACACAATTCAACCAACTGATCTCACCACTCTTAGGACTATGTCAATCTTCACACAATTCAACCAACAGATCTCACCACTTTTAGGACTATGTCAATCTTCACACAATTCAACCAACAGATCTCACCACTTTTAGGACTATGTCAATCTTCACACAATTCAACCAACTGATCTCACCACTCTTAGGACTATGTCAATCTTCACACAATTCAACCAACTGATCTCACCACTCTTAGGACTATGTCAATCTTCACACAATTCAACCAACAGATCTCACCACTTTTAGGACTATTCATATGTCATATCTTTGTGTGTGCATGTCTGGGTTAGTGATATCTCATATCTTTGTGTGCATGTTTATGTTTGTCACATCTCATATCTTTGTATCTTTGTGTGTGCATGTCTGGGTTAGTGATATCTCATATCTTTGTGTGCATGTTTATGTTTGTCACATCTCATATCTTTGTATCTTTGTGTGTGCATGTCTGGGTTAGTGATATCTCATATCTTTGTGTGCATGTTTATGTTGTCACATCTCATATCTTTGTGTGTGCATATCTATGTTAGTCATATCTCTTATCTTTGTGTGTGCATATCTATGTTAGTCCCATCTCATATCTTTGTGTGTGCATATCTATGTTAGTCATATCTCTTATCTTTGTGTGCATGTCTATTTTAGGCATGTGTCATATCTATGTGTGTGCATGTCAATGTCAGTTATATCTTATATATTTATGTGCATGATTATGTTAGTCATGTGTCATATATCTTGATGTGTGTCAGTGTTAGTCATGCCTCGTATCGCTGTGTGCATGTCTGTATTAGTCACATCTCATATCTTTGTGTGTGCATGTCTGTGTTAGTCACATCTCACATCTTTGTGTGTATATGTCTGTGTTAGTCACATCGCACATATTTGTGTGTCCGTGTCTGTGTTAGTGACATCTCACATCTTTGTGTGTGCATGTCTGTGTTAGTCACCTCTAGTGACTCGGGCAGATGGTGCTCGTAAACCTGGGAGGGCCGACCATCTAAGGGCAGAATACCCCTACAGAAAAGACAATCTGCTGCCTTGCAGGAAGATTGGGGACAATCAAAGGCTAGGGAAAGCAAACCCGAATAAAATGCTGGCTGAAATCGGATGCACTGGGCCACTGGCGCAGAACACAGTGCAACGTATTAACGGGTGTTCAGTCAGAGTGGATCTGACAGACTCTAATCGTGATGTTCTGTCTGTGGGGGCGATCAACACACTTAGCCTGACAGCTGACTTCATATGAGAGTCTGGAATCCTTACTCTGATTGAGTCCTGAACGCAGAGAGAGAGAGAGAGAGAGAGAATCTTCACACAATTCAACCAACTGATCTCACCACTCTTAGGACTATGTCAATCTTCACAAAATTCTGCAAACAGATCTCACGACTCACAGAACTATGTCAATCTTCACAAAATTATGCCAACAGATCTCACCACTCTTAGGACTATGTCAATCTTCACAAAATTATGCCAACAGATCTCACCACTCTTAGGACTATGTCAATCTTCACAAAATTATGCCAACAGATCTCACCACTCACAGAACTATGTCAATCTTCACAAAATTATGCCAACAGATCTCACCACTCACAGAACTATGTCAATCTTCACAAAATTATGCCAACAGATCTCACCACTCTTAGGACTATGTCAATCTTCACAAAATTATGCCAACAGATCTCACCACTCACAGAACTATGTCAATCTTCACAAAATTATGCCAACAGATCTCACCACTCACAGAACTATGTCAATCTTCACAAAATTATGCCAACAGATCTCACCACTCACAGAACTATGTCAATCTTCACAAAATTATGCCAACAGATCTCACCACTCTTAGGACTATGTCAATCTTCACAAAATTATGCCAACAGATATCAGCACTCTTAGGACTATGTCAATCTTCACAAAATTATGCCAACAGATATCAGCACTCTTAGGTCTATGCCAGTCTGTTCAAGGCCTCCTTGATGTTCTGAAATTACCTTCTTTTTGGTCTGCCTCTAATGCGTCGCCCAGAAACTAGACCTTCCATTACTGTTCTTTCCCTCCCGCTGTGTCTTTTGACGTGACCATTGTATTTTAATTTCCTACGCATAATGGTCTTTATAAGCCAGTTCTTTTTAATCTTTAAATATGTTAATCTGTATTCATTGCTCATTTTCATGATCCGAAGCATAAGACTTTTCTGTAGCATTTTGTCTGTAGCAATGAATCGATTTTCTTCTTTCCTGTTTATGAGATTGTCCATGATTCACAACCATGTGTTGCTTTCGGGAAAAGACATGCCCGTAGTAATTTTAATTTTACTACCTTGCTGGTATTGTGCCACACGTTCTTCATAGCGTTTCTCTCTCTCTCTCTTTCTCTGCGATCAGGACTCAATCAGAGTAGGATCCCAGACTCTCACATGAAGTCAGCTGTCAGGTTAAGTGTGTTGATCTGACACCACAGGCAGAACATCACAATTAGAGTCTGCCAGATCCACTCTGATTGAACACCCGTTAAAACGTTGCACTGTGTTCTGCGCCAGTGGCTCAGTGCATCCGATTTCAGCCAGCATTTTATTCAGGTTTGCATTCCTTAGCCATTGATTGTCCCCAATCTTCCTGCAAGGCAGCAGATGATCTTTTCTGTAGGAGGATTCGGCCTTTAGATGGTCGGCCCTCCTAAGTTTAGGAGCACCATCTGCCCGAGTCACTTTTGTTTTGCTATTATTAATCTTCTTTTGATTTCTTTCTGTCAGTCTCCATTGTTAATTACTACATATCTCAGATATTCATATTTTGTTACAATTTCAAGTTTTTCACTGTTGATGATGTTGGCTTGTCTTTTTGTTTTGTCCATGAACATTATCTTAATTTTCTATATGTTTAGATAGAGGTTTTGCTTTTCACTATGTTTTTTTTAACACACTCAGTTATCTCTTGTCATCCCTCTGCACAGTTTGAGATGAGGACTGTGCCTACAGCGTATCTGAGTTCTGGAATTAAAAAAAAAGTAAGAAAGTAAAGTGCCCCCGTCACGCCAAGTGGCGTATAGGGAATATGGTGTTAGTGACCATAAATTTTACAGACCTTCTGCACATGATTTTTGGGGTAATGTGGTCGGTATTACGCCCGCGCCGCTTTACTTTCCCAGAAAAAAATCAGGTACCCATTAAAGGCTGGGTGAACCCGGAAGCCGTCGATTAGAATCGAGCCCTACCACTTGTCCTTTGTAGTTCAGTTCACTAACCGCTGAGCTATCGCGGCTCCCAGTTCTGGAGCTATGTTGCCATTTATTGTGAAAGGGTCGAACTTCACAAATCTGTCATCGTTGCTGACATTTCTCGTGATGTTCTCAGCAAAGATGTTGAACAACATAAGCAAGCCGTCTCGTTCTAAAATCTTCAACATCGCACCCACAAATGTGAAACCAAAACAACACAATTGTTCAACATTAAGTACTCATGTCAAATTTCGTTTCCCATCTCAGGTTTGCTCAAGTTCAACCTACTTTGTATTGCACTGAATACAACACTGCGCGAGGCAGCAATATTTCTGGAATCCAACATTTGTACAGCCGATAGTTCATTGTATACCCAGCCCGGAATTAGCCTTGTTTTAGCGCAACCTTAGAACTGCCACGATACCGTAAAATCTTTATTTACAGCAATCAGTCTGTTTACATATTTTGTGTAGGAGTATTTTATTCGGGAAATGCAATATCCGCTTATTTGATGTCTTACCATTTATGTGTTATGGAGTTGGGTTTTGTCCTAACCACGTGATGCTGTTACTGTACAACTTGTTCTGTTGTTATAATGTTACAATGTGCCTGTTTGTAAAACACGTTGTCATTATGACCACACACTGCCAATCATAATTTGGCTGGATTGTCTGGCCACACGGTAGGTTCAGAGTACGATCTACGCTTTCTTTCTTTCTTTCTTTCTTTCTTTCTTTCTTTCTTTCTTTCTTTCTTTCTTTCTTTCTTTTTTCTTTCTTTCTTTCGTTCTTTCTTTCTTTTTTTCTTTCTTTCCTTATTTTCCATACTCGTCACTGAACTACTCTCCTTAACAGTCCGAACGTAAAAAGCGGGTGGCTACGCCATGATTTGTTCTATGTATAGTTTAATTAAAGATGGCTGCGCCTACCCTGTGTTGTGATTTTATGGAATTATGTTGGGAGCAAAAGTGTGTGCGATTGTGTGTGTGTGTGTGTGTGTGTATGTGGGGGGGGGGGGTGTTGCGTCGGTGTAATGGTATTTGTCCACTGTGTTGAGGACTCCCTGTGTCATGAGAAAATAGATGGGACCGCCAAGGGTCACGGTAACGCTAGGGGACATTCGAAGGCTAGGGGATATCAGAACGATAGAGTATACGGGAAGACTAAGGGATATTCGAAAGCTAGGTAACATTCAAAAATGAGTGAACATTCGAATGCTAGGGAACATTCGAAAGTTAGCGAACATTCGAATGCTAGGGAACATTCAAAAGCTAGTGGACATTTGTAAGCTAGGGAACATTCAAAAGCTAGTGGACATTCGTAAGCTAGGGAACATTCAAAAGTTAGTGAACATTCGAATGCTAGGGAACATTCAAAAGTTAGTGAACATTCGAATGCTAGGGAACATTCAAAAGTTAGTGAACATTCGAATGCTAGGGAACATTAAAAAGCTAGTGGACATTTGTAAGCTAGGGAACATTGAAAAGCTAGGGGACATTCGAACAGTAGCGATCACGAGAGCTCTGGTGAGCTGGGCCAGGCTGTTAGACAATGGACCATTAGAGACAGCAAGCATAAAAGAAAGAAAAAAAAAGAATACCGACCTCGTGAGATCATGGAACACTGTCAATAGCTACTAGGAAATTCTCAAACAACTTTAAAGCAGAAACTGAGGCCCTCAGAGATGCTGCAACACTGGCTACTCAACACAAAATTAACATGCACGATAAATTGGTGATACTGACTAATACACTGTCAGTATTATCAGCTCTAAAAAGCCCCAAGAACAATGAACTAGATGACTTGAGAACAACCCTGGTCCAACTATGCAATAACTTCCAGAGAGTAGTCATTCAGTGGATACCATCACACTGTAATATACACGGGAACGAACGCGCAGACAAATTAGCTAAAGAGGGAGGGAGATTACCACTAGAGAACCATCTGGTCAACTACGACGAGGCCAAATCCATCATCAAAGGCCAGTATCATGAAAAATGGAAACAAGAACACCCAAAGTATAACGAGAGAAACGGATACCACCAACTATCAGGGAGTGATCAAGTCATCATACTTCGCCAAAGCACTGGCCACAATTGAATGAGAAATCACATGTTCACCAAATTCAAAATAGGTACTAGCCTTTGCCACTGTACACTGGACAATATGACTACAAAACATGTTCTACAGGATTGCCCCCAGTACACAGACCTGAGAAGAGTAATGTGGTCCACTCCCACCTCCCTGGAAGAGAAACTATAAGGGGCAATCGAATCACTTAAAAAGACAGCTGACTTCATGAGAGAGTCTGGAATCCTACTCTGATTGAGTTTTGATCGCAGAGAGAGAGAGAGAGAGAGAGAGAGAAAGAGAGTGAAAGAGAGAGAGAGAGAGAGAGAGAGAGAGAGAGAGAGAGAGAGAACGTTTTCATTACTCTTCTTAGATGTCCATGATATTCTCAACATTCTTTTGTAAAACTACATTTCTACAGCCTCCAGTGATTTTCTTGTCTGTTGTACTATTATCCACGATTCACATCCATATGTTAAGATTGGATCTACATAACATTTAAGAGCCCTTTTATTATTTTATTTATTATTGTATTTTATTTCCTATTTATTATTTATTATACATTACAAGAGTGTTCTAAAGACACGGAATTATAGTTTATCAACAATAGCGTTTATTTGAGTTCATCGAACCATGAATGTCACTTTCGTCGCGGCTGAAGTTATGTCCGCAGGGTTCTATTCAAAGTCATGGGAGATAATAGAGTTATGTTCACAGCTTGACGACAGTGTTGGTGACGTCACTAAGATATCCGACAGCGGTTATCAAACACGTTGGTGACGTCACTAAGATATCCGACAGCGGTTATCAAACACGTTGGTGACGTCACTAAGATATCCGACAGCGGTTATCAAACATGTTTGTGACGTCACTAAGATATCAGACAGTGGTGATCAAACACGTTGGTGACGTCACTAAGATATCAGACAGTGGTGATCAAACACGTTGGTGACGTCACTAAGATATCAGACAGTGGTGATCAAACACGTTGGTGACGTCACTAAGATATCCGACAGTGGTTATCAAACATGTTGGTGACGTCACTAAGATATCCGACAGCGGTTATCAAACATGTTGGTGACGTCACTAAGATATCCGTCAGCGGTATCAAACATGTTTGTGACGTCACTAAGATATGCGACAGAATTATCCAACATGTTTCTGACGTCACTAAGATATCCGACAGAATTATCCAACATGTTTGTGACGTCACTAAGATATCCGACATAATTATCCAACACGTTTCTGACGTCACTAAGATATCCGACAGAATTATCCAACATGTTTCTGACGTCACTAAGATATCCGACAGAATTATCCAACATGTTTCTGACGTCACTAAGATATCCGACAGAATTATCCAACATGTTTCTGACGTCACTAAGATATCCGACAGAATTATCTAACATGTTTCTGACGTCACTAAGATATCCGACAGAATTATCCAACATGTTTGTGACGTCACTAAGATATCCGACAGAATTATCTAACATGTTTCTGACGTCACTAAGATATCCGACAGAATTATCCAACATGTTTGTGACGTCACTAAGATATCCGACAGAATTATCCAACACGTTTCTGACGTCACTAAGATATCCGACAGAATTATCCAACATGTTTCTGACGTCACTAAGATATCCGACAGAATTATCCAACATGTTTCTGACGTCACTAAGATATCCGACATAAATATCCAACATGTTTCTGACGTCACTATGATATCCGACAGAATTATCCAACATGTTTCTGACGTCACTAAGATATCCGACAGAATTATCCAACATGTTTCTGACGTCACTAAAATATCCGACATAATTATCCAACATGTTTCTGACGTCACTAAGATATCAGACATAATTATCCAACATGTTTGTGACGTCACTAAGATATCCGACAGAATTATCCAACATGTTTGTGACGTCACTAAGATATCCGACAGAATTATCCAACATGTTTGTGACGTCACTAAGATATCCGACAGAATTATCTAACATGTTTCTGACGTCACTAAGATATCCGACATAATTATCCAACATGTTTGTGACGTCACTAAGATATCCGACAGAATTATCTAACATGTTTCTGACGTCACTAAGATATCCGACAGAATTATCCAACATGTTTGTGACGTCACTAAGATATCCGACAGAATTATCCAACATGTTTGTGACGTCACTAAGATATCCGACAGAATTATCCAACATGTTTGTGACGTCACTAAGATATCCGACAGAATTATCCAACATGTTTCTGACGTCACTAAGATATCCGACAGAATTATCCAACATGTTTCTGACGTCACTATGATATCCGACAGAATTATCCAACATGTTTCTGACGTCACTAAGATATCCGACAGAATTATCCAACATGTTTCTGACGTCACTAAAATATCCGACATAATTATCCAACATGTTTCTGACGTCACTAAGATATCAGACATAATTATCCAACATGTTTGTGACGTCACTAAGATATCCGACAGAATTATCCAACATGTTTGTGACGTCACTAAGATATCCGACAGAATTATCCAACATGTTTGTGACGTCACTAAGATATCCGACAGAATTATCTAACATGTTTGTGACGTTTCTTTGTTTCGTTAAGCATATAATCACAGCACAGCTGATCACACAGCTGATCACACAGCTGATCACACAGCTGATCACACAGCTGATCACACAGCTGATCACACAGCTGCAGCTTCAACCATGATTGTTTCTGGAAGCGAGTAGGGATCGAAAATGGAAGGCAACCCGGCACCCTATAACGCCTTGCTGAAGTCGGATGCATTGGGTCGAAATGTGCAAGTATAACAGCTTTGCCGCAGACAATAATTCAACGCATCTACGCCAATTTAACGTTCTTGTAAAGAGTAAACTACGAGATCAGTAGCCCGTTTCAGCAGAAGATGGAAACTCAATTCAAATTGTCATTCTCACTGAAATCCACTGGTTTATAAATATAATTCCACGGCCTGATTGTGACGTGACCTTAGCAGAGCAGTTGCACAGTCGCAGTATGTCGTTGAATGCGTCATCAAGTTAACAACACCATCTTGGACAATACAAGCTTGTATACACTTTAGCACTGCAAGAGTGGTTATCGGGTGGTTTTGTAGTTCTGTTTGTAGTAAAATGCCGTCACAAAGGATCAGCAAATATGAAGTAAAGCAACTGAGTTAAAAGATTCAGACAAAATAAGCAGGGCTGGTTGTTCTTTGCACTAACTAGGAAGTTGCCATAGGGGCAGATCTTATATTTGTGCAGGCCCGGCTCAAGGCACCGCAACTCGGATAGTTGTCCTACGGGCGCCATGTGTTTAGGGGCGTCATCAAGAATCTTCCAAAATTTGTAGTTGTTTTCTTCGTGGAAAAAGCAAAGTAAAGTAAAGTAAAGTGCCCCAGTCACGCCAAGTGGCGTATAGGGAATATGGTGTTAGTGACCATACATTTTACAGACCTTCAGCACATGATTCTTGGGTAATGTGGTCGGTATTACGCAAGTGCCGCTTTACTTTCCCAGAAAACAAATCCTGCACCCATTAAGGGCTGGGTGAACCAGTGGCCGTCGGTTGGGATCGAATTCTACCTCTTGTCCTTTGTAGTCCAGTTCTGTTTTCCTCGTGAACATTTTTATAATTAAACTTAATGAGGGCGCCGAAGCTCAGCTTTTGCCCAGGGCGCCAGCAACCATAGTGCCGACACTGTAATTGTCTAATATTCTTCTTCAAGAGGTTTACATGGGGGTTGGGTAGACCAGAGATACGACGCCAGTCTCCGGACAGGAAGGACTCGGGTTCAAAGCCACCGCATGCGGTGGTGATGTTTCAAAAACAGGAAAAATTAATCCGTGCTTTCTTTATGTCGTTACCTCCCTGATCTTTGCTGCAGTAAGATCTGATGTCTAGCCCTCTCGGATAACGGCAATAAAAAGAAATCCCGTATGCATTTGCGCACGTTAAAGAACCCTTGGCAGTTAACATAGAAAAGACTAGGTCATAAAACTATGCCGCTGCCAGGGTAAAATTATCAGAAAAAAACCTGCCCACACCGTGGATACCAGGCCGAGCTACGGAGTTCGTGCACGTGGGTTTAATGTTCTCTTTAGGTTTTCTCGAGATTCTACATGGGGATATCGGAGCACCTATGGAATCGTCTGGTGTGCAATGACGGTGATACTAACAACAACTACAGAATACATATACCTTTGTTGTAATACAAATAGCTGCCGACTCATGAATTGGAGATTTAAGGCAATATTTCTGTTTTAGCAAGTTTGATCAAAGTAATTTTATTTACATAATCCACACACACAGCTAATCTGATATAATTCGTCCTTCTACTCACAATTAGATGATAATCCAAGACAGTACGGACAATAATGATATAATTCGTCCTCCTACTCACAATTAGATGATAACCAAGACAGTACGGACAATAATGGTATAATGTGTCCTCCTATTCACAATTAGATGATAATCCAAGACAGTACGGACAATAAAGATATAATTCGTCCTCCTATTCACAATTAGATGATAACCAAGACAGTACGGACAATAATGGTATAATGTGTCCTCCTATTCACAATTAGATGATAATCCAAGACAGTACGGACAATAAAGATATAATTCGTCCTCCTATTCACAATTAGATGATAACCAAGACAGTACGGACAATAATGGTATAATGTGTCCTCCTATTCACAATTTGGACTTCCGTTTCCAAGATGGCGGATCTAGTCCACGTCCTCTCGATCGCTGCAGAAAATGCACCCAAGGTCTGATTAATTTCGGATCTTCTTTGCACTTTTCTGCGTAAAAGTCAAAATGATGATATGCTTGATACATCTGTGTCGCTAAGACGAGGTCGTAGGTCGACAACAGTCCGTTTTTGACGAATCAAGTGTTGTGAGTGAGACATTCCACCGTCCAGACTTCATCTGTGCTTTACGTCACATTAGTGCTGTTCAAGACCGTTATTGGGATTCTTTGACGCAAGTTATTTCCACGTTACACATTAATGTAAACTACTTCGTCAGTCGCAGTTTTGTCTCTTTGGGGAAGTTGCTTCGTGTATTGTTCGTCGTAGACTGTTTACACTTGAGTAATCAGACATAAGTCTAAAGGTATCGAGATTATGAGTTGGCGACATTGTGTCCTACGTCATCGTATTGGTTCCCTAAACCGGCCGTGCGCAAATCTTACGGTCTGCTGTTTGATGTGCAACAAGAATAAATTGACGACTGACTGTGTGTCTATATGTTCGGAATTGGAGTCATCAACGATGGCCTAACATCATCAAGTGCTACGATGATCATCATTTTCGGGAGGACGTGACTTACCGGTATATGGGGATAGGCGGCGGAACAAATGGAGGCTATGCATGAAATGTGTTCCTTGTTGCAGTTTCCTCATATTACAAGTCGCATGTCTGTGTTAGTCACCTCTAGTGACTCGGGCAGATGGTGCTCGTAAACCTGGGAAGGCCGACCATCTAAGGGCAGAATCCCCCGACAGAAAAGATCAACTGCTGCCTTGCAGGAAGATTGGGGACAATCAAAGGCTAAGGAAAGCAAACCTGAAAAATGCTGGCTGAAATCGGATGCACTGGGCCACTGGCGCAGAACACAGTGCAACGTATTAACGGGTGTTCAGTCAGAGTGGATCTGGCAGACTCTAATTGTGATGTTCTGTCTGTGGGGGCGATCAACACACTTAGCCTGACAGCTGACTTCATATGAGAGTCTGGAATCCTTACTCTGATTGAGTCCTGAACGCAGAGAGAGAGAGAGAGATTCACAATTAGATGATAATCCAAGACAGTACGGACAATAAAGATATAATTCGTCCTCCTATTCACAGTTAGATGATAACCAAGACAGTACGGACAATAATGGTATAATGTGTCCTCCTATTCACAATTAGATGATAACCAAGACAGTACGGACAATAATGGTATAATGTGTCCTCCTATTCACAATTAGATGATAACCAAGACAGTACGGACAATAATGATATAATTCATCCTCCTATTCACAATTAGATGATAATACAAGACAGTACGGACAATAAATGTTAACAATAAGTTCTAACACAGCCTTTAAAATAGAATTCATTTTATTTTCCAAATTTATTTTCATTACAATTTTTGACAAAAGTACCGCTGTTAAAACACAGTACTCATAAAAGCGAGAAATGCATACATCATATAAAGACATAGATATTTAAAAAAAAAAAATTGTAAACAAAAGAAATAAATTAAACGTAATAACTCCTTGGAAAAAAATGTACACAAAAATATATAAAAAATTCTTACTGGAAATGGACATTTTAACGAATAATAAAGCGTAGAAAATTAATCAAAATTTGCTGAAATAATAGATAGACGGAGATAATAATAAATAAATATCGATACTGGATAAATAAAAAACAATCACAGCGAAACAATATATAGTAATGTCTGTGACTTTAGTTGACTAACTTCAGTTAGGGCGAGTATCCAATTGATCACGCCCAACTTTAGAGAAGGCATGAGGGCAGAAAGGGATACACCGAAACGTCCCTTCCAGCATGACGTGTTCAGTTTTGCTAGCAAGGACTGTTGATATAGGTTTGCATCAGCGTTTATATGTCCATTATTATTTAATTTATAGCAAAATATGTGTAACTGTTCGGCATCGTGACCAGCTTATATAAGACATTGGGTTTAACAAGTGACATTGGGTTTAACACGTGACATTGGGTTTAACACATGACATTGGATTTAACAAATGGCATTTGGTTTAACAAGTGGCATTGGGTTTAACACGTGACTTTGGCATTAAAACACGACATTGGGTTTAACACGTGACATTGGGTTTAACACGTGACATTGAGTTTAACACACGACATTGGCTTTAACAAATGACATTAACAAGTGTCATTGGGTTAACACGTGACTTTGGGATTAACACACGACATTGAGTTTAACAAACGACATTGGGTTAAACACACGAAATTGGCTTTAACAAATGCCATTACGTTCAACACTTGACATTGGGTCTAACACATGACGTTGAGTTTACTACACGACTTTGGGTCTAACACTAGACATTGGGTCTAACACATGACATTGGGTTTACACATGGCATTGGGTCTTACACATGTCATTGGGTCTTACACATGTCATTGGGTTTAACACGTGACATTGGGTTTATTGAGTCATGGATCGGTTACAGTGTCTAGAGTTATGGACCTACTACAGTTTATTTAGTCTTGGACCGGTTACAGTGTCTAGAGTTATGGACCTACTACAGTTTATTTAGTCATGTACCGGTTACAGTGTCTAGAGTTATGGACCTACTACAGTTTATTTAGTCATGCACCGGTTACAGTGTCTAGAGTTATGGACCTACTACCGTTTATTTAGTCATGCACCGGTTACAGTGTCTAGAGTTATGGACCTACTACCGTTTATTTAGTCTTGGACCAATTACAGTGTCTAGAGTTATGGACCTACTACAGTTTATTTAGTCATGCACCGGTTACAGTGTCTAGAGTTATGGACCTACTACAGTTTATTTAGTCATGCACCGGTTACAGTGTCTAGAGTTATGGACCTACTACCGTTTATTTAGTCATGCACCGGTTACAGTGTCTAGAGTTATGGACCTACTACAGTTTATTTAGTCTTTGACCAATTATAGTGTCTAGAGTTATGGACCTACTACAGTTTATTTAGTCATGCACCGGTTACAGTGTCTAGAGTTATGGACCTACTACCGTTTATTTAGTCATGCACCGGTTACAGTGTCTAGAGTTATGGACCTACTACCGTTTATTTAGTCATGCACCGGTTATAGTGTCTAGGGTTATGGACCTACTACCGTTTATTTAGTCATGCACCGGTTACAGTGTCTAGAGTTATGTACCTACTACAGTTTATTTAGTCATGCACCGGTTCCAGTGTCTAGAGTTATGGACCTACTACCGTTTATTTAGTCATGCACCGGTTACAGTGTCTAGAGTTATGGACCTACTACAGTTTATTTAGTCATGCACCGGTTACAGTGTCTAGAGTTATGGACCTACTACAGTTTATTTAGTCTTGGACCAACTACAGTGTCTAGAGTTATGGACCTACTACAGTTTATTTAGTCATGCACCAGTTACAGTGTCTAGAGTTATGGACCTACTACCGTTTATTTAGTCATGCACCGGTTACAGTGTCTAGAGTTATGGACCTACTACAGTTTATTTAGTCTTGGACCAATTACAGTGTCTAGAGTTATGGACCTACTTCAGTTTATTTAGTCTTGGACCAATTACAGTGTCTAGAGTTATGGACCTACTACAGTTTATTTAGTCATGCACCAGTTACAGTGTCTAGAGTTATGGACCTACTACAGTTTATTTAGTCTTGGACCAATTACAGTGTCTAGAGTTATGGACCTACTACAGTTTATTTAGTCTTGGACCAATTACAGTGTCTAGAGTTATTTACCTACTACAGTTTATTTAGTCTTAGACCAGTTACAGTGTCTAGAGTTATGGACCTACTACAGTTTATTTAGTCATGCACCAATTACAGTGTCTAGAGTTATGGACCTACTACAGTTTATAAAGTCATGGACCGGTTACAGTGTCTAGAGTTATAGACCTACTACAGTTTATTAAGTCATGGACCGGTTACAGTGCCTAGAGTTATGGATCTACTACCGTTTATTTAGTCATGCACCGGTTACAGTTCAAGAGCATACTCTAAGTGGCGACAGGAATGCAGTCTTTGCTGTGTTACCCTCTGATTTCGTTTTGTATTGTATGTTTGTTTTCTAAAATTTAAAACTTTAAAAAATTAATAGCAAACTTTACCGGACAAATGTATTTTATTTGTTTTTTCTAGTTATTAACAACACATAATAACAACATTACACGATAAGATGACTAGCAAGTCAATATTGCACTAGGTTAACGTAACAAATGTATTTTGAACATTAAAAAAATTGTATAAGAATGCTTCATGAGTGAAAGAGATCATTCATGAGGCAAGATGACATACTATATAAGACCAGACGGTAATGGACAGACTGCCCGTACAGTTCCTTGAGACAGAAGTGGAACATTGGACAACTAAGCTCGTTTGGAGAATGGAAAGAGATGATACCAAAGATGTAACACAAAATAACAAATAGGAAAACCGATATTCCTCGGTAGGCATGAAATCAAACTAGAGAATACTAGAATCAAACTATAAAAAGCATATCCTGAAATATCGAAACTAGATATGTTTTAACGACACCGTCGTAAAAATTGCTACCATTTAATTATTACATCTGTAGTTCGGCAAATAAGATCCTCTTTGAAATTTTGCTAAACATCTGTGTGTTTATCCAAGCAGAGACACAAGAATCAGATGCTGTAATCATTTCCTGGGTTACATTAGATTTATGGTCTGAAATTCAACTCCATCACTGTGTGGCTACCGGAGGTGTTACATTGTCTATTGATACTGTGGCCGTCAATCCATTAATCCAGCCGTGTGTTCGGATTCCTCATATTGTCTTTCGCTGGTTGTCCCGTTTTACAAAGATTTGTTCAATGTCTGCGCCAAAAGCTGAAGAGATTGCCCGTGTCATCAGAAATGAAAGATAAAAAACAATTTCTTGAAAATTTAAGAATCAGCCACTTTTATATGATAGCGTATTACATGTTATGTTGTGCACGTTTGTGTCTGATTCTCATCGTTTGAAACAATTTCATCACTCAGGGGTCATCGGAAGTAGTGATTAGGAAGGTATGTGGGGTGAGAGGGGATGTTTGTACGCGGACAATTGTCAAATTCCAAGAATTTGCAGGTGGTAATTTTTGCGACGGAATCGTAATTATAGGACTAGAACAAGAAAAAGGAAACTCTGACCTTAAGCCGTCGAAAAAATATATCTTCATTAGTTACTGCTGTGGGTTTGCAACGATAGTAACAGCAAATGTCAAATATGTATTGATTAGGTAAGAGCAGTTCAATAGGTGAAGGCTAAAATCGATTATAGAAATGCTAAAAGTGAAAGTTATTTTTGTAGCCATACTGAAGAAGTCAGGCATCACTGATTGTGAAGTCCATCACACTATTAGTCTCATGAGCCTTATGTCGAAAATATTACAAAGAATCATCATGAGACGTGTAAGGAATAAAATAAAACAAGAAATAAGTTCAGGAACAATGTGGAATTGTGGAAGGAAAGGGCATCAATAATGCAATATGACATCCTGTGAATATGGATAGAAAGAGCTATAGAGGTAAAGAAAGATCTATATATTTACTTTATAGACTACACAAAAGCACTTGACAACGTAAAGCATGTGGAAATAATCAATATGCTGGAAAATTAAAAAACATTGATGGCAGGGATCTTCATTAAAAAAAACTATGTATTGGCAACAAACAGCAGCCATAGGAATTAGCAATCAAACAAGACAGTTCCAATATATAAAGCAAGGAGTCAGACAATGTTGTGTTCAGTCGCCGGATTTGTTTTCACTTGACAGCGAAAATGTGAGATCAATCATCATCATCATCATGTGCCATACCGGATGGCGTAGGCGATTATGTCCTTCCACAGTCTTCTATCTATAGTACATCGTATCAGTTGTGTTGTTGATTGTTTTCCATGCCATGACACCATGCTATCCAGTATTTTCTCTCATTGTCGTTCGCGATCTCACTTTCCTTTTATTTTGCCAGTTGTAACCAAGTATTCCAACTTTCCTCTTCTAATGATGTGCACAAAAATGTTGATTGTTTCTTTCTGATGTTCATTAGGAGTTCCCTTTTTGTGTTGGCCTCTTTGAAAATTTCTTCATTGGTCTTTTTAGCTGTCCAGGGAACTTTCAACATCTTTCTGAGCAATCCCACCTCTGTGGCCTCTAATCGTCTTTCCATTTGTTTGTCCACTGTCAATGATTCGCTTCCATAGGTCATAACTGTTTATTTTTATGCTGCATGATGGTGATGATTGTTTCTTTCAAATGACCATTGCTTCTGTTTCCTTACTATTCAGAGACCTTTTTTATTGCTTTTTTTTTTTTTACGTTTATGTCTATCTTTTCTTGTAGTTCATTTTCTGTATCTGCTATTAAGACCGTGTCATCCGTATA
Organism: Megaustenia siamemsis; assembly: GCA_032433765.1. Classification (NCBI taxonomy): domain Eukaryota; kingdom Metazoa; phylum Mollusca; class Gastropoda; order Stylommatophora; family Ariophantidae; genus Megaustenia; species Megaustenia siamemsis. The sequence continues at coordinate 10,660,915 of JAVIAB010000160.1, forward strand.
TCGCAAATTATTTATGCTGTGACCGTTTACTTCAATTCCTTTTTTGTCTACTAAAGATCTCATAATATGTTCGCTGTAAAGTGAAAGTGAGATCAATAGTAGATATAAAAGGAATTGAAGTCAACGGTCACATCATTAACATTTTGCGATATGCGGATGATACAGTCTTAATAGCAGAGACAGAGAATTAGCTACAAGAAATGATAGACATAATAGTAACAGAAAGCAACTAAAAAGGTCTAAGTCTGAATAGTAAGAAAACAGAAGTAATGGCCATATCGAAGAAACAATCATCACCACCATGCAGCATAAAAATAAACAGGACAAATCTGAAGCAAGTGCAACGTTTCAAATACTTTGGCATAATAATAACATCAGATGGGAGATGCACCACATAAATAAAAAAGTAGAATAGCTCAGGCCAAAATAGCATTTCAGAAAATGAAAAACGTCTTATGCAACAAGTCTATGTCAAGAGAAGTGAGAAAGAGAGTTCATCTGTGCTATATAGAACCAATTCTGACCTACGGAGGCGAATCCTGCCAAGTAAACAAAGACGATTAGAGGCCACAAAGATGGGATTTCTCAGAAGAATGTTGAAAGTACTCTGGACAGCAAAAAGATCAACAAGGAGTTCTGAAAGAGGCCAACACAAAAAGGTAGCTCTGAAAGAAATAAAAGAAAAAAATAATCTATATTTTTCGGGCACATCATGAGAAGAGGAAAATTGGAATACTTGGTTCACCATCATCGAGTACCGTCTCCGCAACGAAGGTTGGCTACCATGGAGCGCCATTCTGCTCTGTCTCATGCTTTGATGGTGCAGGTTGTCATAGGCTAATTTGTCCATCTTTTGATGTTGCTCGTCAATGTTAGTCTTGGTCTGCCTCTGCCTCTTTTACCTTGTATTTTCCCCTCCAGGATTACTTTTAGTAGGCTGTTGTGTCTTTTAACATGGCCCAAAATCGCATTTGTCTTGTTTGAATTCCATAAATACTTGGTTACAACTGGCAAAATACATGGAAAGAGAGATCGCGGACAACAAAGAGAGAAGATACAATAATCTATATATATATATATATATATATATATATATATATATATATATATATATATATATATGTCATTACATGGAAAACAGAAAACAGACAACAACAGAATTGATACGATGCACTGTGGATAGAAGATAGTGGAAGGACATGACCGCCTACACCAACCTTAATGGCACATGATAATAATAAAAGTGAAAAACTAAAGCACAAAGAGAAAGTAGAAGCTATTTAAAACATGTGGAAGGGAGTAGCAACAGTTTCTATCTTGTGAATGTAGACATTTAAAATGGAAAGATTCGTTTCAAGACACGATATAGAATTCTACAGCAGAGAAATAAGATTCACATTCTGATTTTGTTAACATAGGGTTCCACATGTTAATCATATGATTTGAAACATCACATATTTTGAATATTTCATAAACATATTTTGAATTTGACATGGAAAATAGTAACATATATATGTCTGTAAGTATAAAATATTCATGAATTCTTTCACCATAGACATTTTATTACAAAATTATTTCTGTTGTCCTGTCATATTTGTTTCATAGAAACAGTTGTTTCTGTTTAACAGTGCTTTCTTTTCAATATTGTATATAACATGATATGTTTGTTTAACAATAGCTACATTGAAACAATAATATGCAGCTTGACTTTGAACAAGAAATATGAGTTATCTTGATTCCACACGAGTCAAGACACACGAGTCAAGCCACATGACTAACCAGATGTTGTTTTCTTTCTCTCCCGCGTGAACGTTTTGTGATTATTTAAATGCAAATTTGAGTTCTATTTTATGATGAAGTCGTAGGAACAACATCATGACTGAGCTGATCGCGTGGTCAGTACTAGGATATGGAGTGATAGGAATAACATCATGACTGAGCTGGTGGCATGGTCAGTACTAGGATATGGAGTGATAGGAACAACATCATGACAGACAATGAGCTGCTCATATGGTCAGTACTAGTATATGGGGTGGTAGGAACAACATCATGACAGAGGTGGTCTCATGGTCAGTACTAGTATATGGGGTGGTAATAACAACATCATGACTGAGCTGGTCGCGTGGTCATTACTAGGATATGGAGTGATAGGAACAACATCATGACTGAGCTGGTGGCATGGTCAGTACTAGGATATGGAGTGATAGGAACAACATCATGACTCAGCTGGTGGCATGGTCAGTACTAGGATATGGAGTGATAGGAACAACATCATGATAGACAATGAGCTGCTCATATGGTCAGTACTAGTATATGGGGTGGTAGGAACAACATCATGACAGAGGTGGTCTCATGGTCAGTACTAGTATATGGGGTGGTAGGAACAACATCATGACTGAGCTGGTCGCGTGGTCAGTACTAGGATATGGAGTGATAGGAACAACATCATGACTGAGCTGGTGGCATGGTCAGTACTAGGATATGGAGTGATAGGAACAACATCATGACTCAGCTGGTGGCATGGTCAGTACTAGGATATGGAGTGATAGGAACAACATCATGATAGACAATGAGCTGCTCATATGGTCAGTACTAGTATATGGGGTGGTAGGAACAACATCATGACAGAGGTGGTCTCATGGTCAGTACTAGTATATGGGGTGGTAGGAACAACATCATGACTGAGCTGGTCGCGTGGTCAGTACTAGGATATGGAGTGATAGGAACAACATCATGATAGACAATGAGCTGCTCATATGGTCAGTACTAGTATATGGGGTGGTAGGAACAACATCATGACAGAGGTGGTCACATGGTCAGTACTAGTATATGGGGTGGTAGGAACAACATCATGACAGAGGTGGTCACATGGTCAGTACTAGTATATGGGGTGGTAGGAACAACATCATGACTGAGCTGGTCGAATGGTCAGTACTAGGATATGGAGTGATAGGAAAAACATCATGACTGAGCTGGTCGAATGGTCAGTACTAGGATATGGAGCGGTAGGAACAACATCATGACGATGAGCTGGTCACATGGTTAGTACCATTATATTGAGTGGTAGGAACAACATCATGACAGACGATGAGCTGGTTGAACGGGCCATTTTTATCCAATAACTTTCTTTCGCTCCTTCTTCACTTCCTTTGTTATCCCTGCAGGTGCCATGTGAGATGTGTAGTTCCACTTCTTACAATTCTGACAATCTTCACCATGGTCAAATGATTCAGTTGTATATCCATGATACTGTTGTATATCCATGATACTGTTGTATATCCATGATATATTCCATATCCATGTTTTTGTTTTATTGTACTCTCAACTACTGACTGACTCTCTAGAAGATCATGAATCCTGTTTTACCAGAGATGTTTCTCTTGCTGTTGTGAAGTTTCCTTGGTGCTGATACTCCATCTCATTGTGGGTCTGACTTGGGATTTGCTTTGTTCTTCTCCTATTATCTTTGCCATATGTGATTTAGAATCACAATCAAAATGATGAAAATAGTTCAATCATTCAAAAAAAATCATACAACTTAATTCAGTTAATAAATGAAAAGACATCAACAGAAGTGACTAATTATGCTAAACAGTGTTGTTCATAGAACTAACCTCCAGAATAAATGTAGTGTTCACAAAAATGACAATCATGTGCCAGACCTTGCATGATTGATGGTCATTATCTTCTGCAACTAATCCAGCAGTTCACTATTTCACATAGACTTTCCATCCTTGTCTTTTTTGTCCTCATTTTCTGTTTGTCTGATTATTAAGTCATTTTAGGATCTCTTGGAAACTTATACAAAGAATTGTTCATGATCTTTCCACAGACTGAATCTATCCACAGATTGAATCTATCCATAGACTGAATCTATCCACAGACTGAATATATCCACAGAATGAATCTATCTACAGACTGAATCTATCTACAGACTGAATCTATCCACAGAATGAATCTATCCACAGAATGAATCTATCTACAGACTGAATCTATCCACAGAATGAATCTATCCACAGACTGAATCTATCCACAGACTGAATCTATCCACAGAATGAATCTATTCACAGAATGAATCTATCCACAGAATGAATCTATCTACAGACTGAATCTATCTACAGACTGAATCTATCCACAGAATGAATATATCCACAGACTGAATCTATCCACATACTGAATCTATCCACAGAATTAATCTATCCACAGACTGAATCTATCCACAGAATGAATCTATCCACAGAATGAATCTATCCACAGACTGAATCTATCCACAGAATGAATCTATCCACATAATGAATCTATCCACAGACTGAATCTATCCACATAATTATTTTGTTCAAAAGCTTTCCTATCCAGGAGATCTGTGTTGTGTATTCTTGCTTGGATTTGTTTGTTTAATTTTTACAGTTTCTTTGTTATACCTGACCAAGGATTTTGCTGAAACATTGTTGTTTGTCTCGTGTCTCTATTAGTTTAGCTGCTCTATACCATTTTATGTTTATTTAGTATTTCCGATAGAGTCTAGCAACTAAATATCAACTTGTTTATTTATATTCACAAATAATGTTTACAAAGCTACAAGTGGATATCAAAGTTGAGGGAATAGACCTGGAGACAGTTCAGAGCTAAAACTACCTTGGACATACTATAACCTGTGAAAGAATAGACCTGGAGACAGTTCAGAGCTAAAACTACCTTGGACATACTATAACCTGTGAAAGAATAGACCTGGAGACAGTTCAGAGCTAAAACTACCTTGGACATACTATAACCTGTGAAAGAATAGACCTGGAGACAGTTCAGAGCTAAAACTACCTTGGACATACTATAACCTGTGAAAGAATAGACCTGGAGACAGTTCAGAGCTAAAACTACCTTGGACATACTATAACCTGTGAAAGAATAGACCTGGAGACAGTTCAGAGCTAAAACTACCTTGGACATACTATAACCTGTGATGGAAAATGGAAAACTGAAATAAACAAAAGAATAGGAATGAAAAAAAATTAATTTTAATGCCATGAAAAATATACTAACATCAAAACAAATAACACCAGGGCTTAAAGCTAAGAATAGCAAAAAGTTATATCATGTCAATATTCCTGTATAGTGCGGAAACATTGACATTAGACAAGAAAACAGAACAGAAAATTGAAGCCTTTGAAATGTGGGTTTATAGAAAAATGGAGAAAATTGTGTTGAAGGAAAAGAAGACAAAAAAGGTAGTTCTGAATCAGCTGAAAAGGAAAAAAAGAGCTGCTTAAAACCATTCAAAAAAGACAACTGAAATTGTTAGATCATGTGAAGAAACACAATACCCTCCTATAAGTCATCTTGAAAAGGAAGATATAAAGTAGACGAGGCAGAGGCAGACAAAGTCTAAAGTGGACTGATAACATCAAAAGTTAGACAGATGAACGTATGACAACATGCACTATCAAGACAAGAGACAGATCATGGTAGCCAACCTTTGATGTTTAGAGGGTACTAAATATATGAATAGCATTGGTTAGACACTACAGACCCTTAATCTGAGATATTTCATTTTACCAGTACCAGATCTAATTCTCACTTCTCAAAGTACCTTAATCTCTCCTCAGAAAAGGTCACCCACTAACTCCCTATCTAGCAATGCTCTATTTCACAAGACATTCTAAAGAGCATACCTTTTTCAGTGTAAGGCCTTAATATATAAATTAGACAGAGTTTCATCAGAAATACAAAAATATGGATCCACTGCATATATAGAGACTGACACTTCCTTACAAAATAACAAATTAAACTGGACAGAAATGCTTCAGGATTTACAAATGTATAATGTCAGTAATGACTTTAGTAAATGAATAAGCATCTGATTTCTTTGAACAATTTGAGAGGTATTTTAGAGCTCTGTAAATATGAAAATAATATTTATTTATACAAAAATCATCAACATCAGGTTACATGTCCTTTGGAGAATGTTACATTCATCACAGCCTGTCTGAAAGAATCTCTGTCTCTAGCCAGATCTCCCACAGAATGTTACATTCACTACAGCCTGTCTGAAAGAATCTCTGTCTCTAGCCAGATCTCCCACAGAACGTTGCATTCACTACAGCCCATCTAAAAGTATCTGTCTCTAGCCAGATCTCCCACAGAATGTTACATTCATCACAGCTCGTCTGAAAGAATCTCTGTCTCTAGCCAGATCTCCCACAGAACGTTGCATTCACCACAGCCCATCTAAAAGTATCTGTCTCTAGCAAGATCTTCCACAGAATGTTGCGTTCATCACAGCCCATTTGAAAGAATCTCTGTCTCTAGCCATATGCCCCACTTCTTCTGTTGTCATGTTCAAGGTCTCTTTTATGACTTGAAGCCACTTTTTTCTTGGTCTGCCCCTGATGCATCACCCAGGAACCATGCCTACCATTATTGTTCTTTCCAGCCCGCTGTGTTTTTTGCCCTGGCTATAGTATTTAAATTTCCTCTGTAGAATGGTGTTTATAAGCCACTTCTTTTTAATATTTAAATCTTTTAATATGTCTTCATCGCTCTTTTTAATTATCCACGATATCTTATGGATTTTTTGTGACATTTTGTTTAGAGTGAATCAACTTTCTTCCCTGTTGTTCGCAAGATTGTCCATGATTGTAATTTTAATGTTTCTACCTTGCTGGTATTGTGCCACATGTTCTTCATGGCGCTTCATGTTTGTGCTGCTATTGCTAATCTTCTTTTGATCTCTTTCTGACAGTCTCCATTGTTAGTTACTACAGATCTCTTTCTGACAGTCTCCATTGTTAGTTACTACAGATCTCTTTCTGACAGTCTCCATTGTTAGTTACTACAGATCTCTTTCTGACAGTCTCCATTGTTAGTTACTACAGATCTCTTTCTGACAGTCTCCATTGTTAGTTACTACAGATCTCTTTCTGACAGTCTCCATTGTTAGTTACTACAGATCTCTTTCTGGCAGTCTCCATTGTTAGTTACTACAGATCTCTTTCTGACAGTCTCCATTGTTAGTTACTACAGATCTCTTTCTGACAGTCTCCATTGTTAGTTAGTACAGATCTCTTTCTGACAGTCTCCATTGTTAGTTACTATGGATCTCTTTCTGACAGTCTCCATTGTTAGTTACTACAGATCTCTTTCTGACAGTCTCCATTGTTAGTTACTACAGATCTCTTTCTGACAGTCTCCATTGTTAGTTACTACAGATCTCTTTCTGACAGTCTCCATTGTTAGTTACTACAGATCTCTTTCTGACAGTCTCCATTGTTAGTTACTACAGATCTCTTTCTGACAGTCTCCATTGTTAGTTACTACAGATCTCTTTCTGACAGTCTCCATTGTTAGTTACTACAGATCTCTTTCTGACAGTCTCCATTGTTAGTTACTACAGATCTCTTTCTGACAGTCTCCATTGTTAGTTACTACAGATCTCTTTCTGACAGTCTCCATTGTTAGTTACTACAGATCTCTTTCTGACAGTCTCCATTGTTAGTTACTACAGATCTCTTTCTGACAGTCTCCATTGTTAGTTACTACAGATCTCTTCCTGACAGTCTCCATTGTTAGTTACTACAGATCTCTTCCTGACAGTCTCCATTGTTAGTTACTACAGATCTCTTTCTGACAGTCTCCATTGTTAGTTACTACAGATCCCAGATATCCATAGTTTGTTACAATTTCAAAATCGTCACTGTTGATGATGATACTACAATAGTTGATAGTTGATAATATTGATAGTAATCAATACTAATCTCAGAGGTAAACAAATTATTTTGAAATTTGTGTGTGTGTGTGTGTGTGTACTTCATTTGAAAGTTTTTTTATTCAAATTTGGTCACGTAGGCTGGTTGTGATCAGAAAAATGTGACAAATTTGTTCTATAGAACAGTGAAAGGAGATCATACCAACACCTGGGGTCTCTATTAGGTTGAAGTTGGAGAACTTTCCTGGTTGATATGTGCAATAATGATCCCCAGTGATTTCCATCTCAAGGTTAATGAGACTGAATGCCTAATCCTATAGGAGACTGAGGTTGACATATGGAAATGTTGTGCTCAGTTTGAGTGTATCCAACTATCTTGGTAGTTTAGCATAACAAAATAAACAGGCTGACTTCAACAACATGAATTAGATTTTTTGTGATCTTGTCCAAGTTGAGACATCAGTCCTGGTACATTGTGACGAGATCAGCAAAGGGATTCAGATATGAAGGGACACTGTTCAACTACAATGGTAATGGTTCTGCATGAAAGGACACATTTTAATGTGCCATGTTTAGCTTTAATGTCTTTTCTCTAGTTATTTAAAAGCAAAGTTGTTAGCTATTTTTGTTGTTGTGGCAGCTGTTTCATGGTTGAGACAGCCCTTACATTGTTGGGGCAGCTGTTTCATGGTTGAGACAGACCTTACATTGTGGTGCCAGCCTTTTCATTGCTGAGACAGCTCTTTCATTCTTGTGACCGACCTTACATTGTTGTGCCAGCCCTCACATTGTTGTGCCAGCCCTAACAATGTTGTGCGAGCATTTTCATTGCTGAGACAGCCCTTACATTGCTGAGACAGCCCTTACATTGCTGAGACAGCCCTTACATTGTTGTGCCAGCCCTTACATTGTTGTGCCAGCCCTTACATTGTTGTGCCAGCCCTTACATTGTTGTGCCAGCCCTTACATTGTTGTGCCAGCCCTCACATTGTTGTGCCAGCCCTTACATTGTTGTGCCAGCCCTTACATTGTTGTGCCAGCCCTTACATTGTTGTGCCAGCCCTTACATTGTTGTGCCAGCCCTTACATTGTTGTGCCAGCCCTTACATTGTTGTGCCAGCCCTTACATTGTTGTGACAGACCTTACATTGTTGTGACAGACCTTACATTGTTGTGACAGACCTTACATTGTTGTGCCAGCCCTTACATTGTTGTGCCAGCCCTTACATTGTTGTGCCAGACCTTACATTGTTGTGCCAGCCCTTACATTGTTGTGACAGACCTTACATTGTTGTGACAGACCTTACATTGTTGTGCCAGCCCTTACATTGTTGTGACAGACCTTACATTGTTGTGACAGACCTTACATTGTTGTGACAGACCTTACATTGTTGTGCCAGCCCTCACATTGTTGTGACAGACCTTACATTGTTGTGACAGACCTTACATTGTTGTGCCCGCCCTTACATTATTGTGCCAGCCCTCACATTGTTGTGACAGACCTCACATTGTTGTGCCAGCCCTTACATTGTTGTGCCAACCTTTTCATTGCTGAGACAGCCCTTACATTGTTGTGGCAGCCCTTACATTGTTGTGCCAGCCCTTACATTGTTGTGCCAGCTTTTTCATTGCTGAGACAGCCCTTACATTGCTGAGACAGCCCTTACATTGTTGTGCCAGCCTTTTCATTGCTGAGACAGCCCTTACATTGTTGAGACAGCCCTTACATTGTTGTGGCAGCCCTTACATTGTTGTGCCAGCTTTTTCATTGCTGAGACAGCCCTTACATTGCTGAGACAGCCCTTACATTGTTGTGCCAGCTTTTTCATTGCTGAGACAGCCCTTACATTGCTGAGACAGCCCTTACATTGTTGTGCCAGCCTTTTCATTGCTGAGACAGCCCTTACATTGCTGAGACAGCCCTTACATTGTTGTGGCAGCCCTTACATTGTTGTGGCAACCTTTTTTATTTTTATTGAGCCCTTCCATCTTTCATTGTTGCTGCAATCATTTCATCTTTTCATTCTTTTGTTTCAGATTTTTCATTGTTATGGCAACATTTTTACTTTTGTGCCAGCTTTTTCACTGTTGTGACTTCTATTTATGGTCAGTCAAGCTGATATTCATTATTTATTGAAGATGCAAGAACACAATAGCAGATTCGTCCATTCATGACAGTTCCAACACTTCAGATTTTACCATTAGGCGAACAAAAGATAGATAGATAGATTTTACCATTTGGACAAAATAACTGCAATCTTAAGAAGTTCACCATGTACCAAGGAGGTAGTTTTAATCATATTCAGATTTCGTCTAAAATAGATAATAAAGTGTCTTAAAATTATATGATTTGAAGACTTGTAAAATAATTTTCTTACAAATGATGAAATATTGCAATATATATAAAACAGAAATGAAATTAATGTGAGCATTGCTAGTACTCAAGACAAGAATATCGAATTTTAAGGTTTGAAATATATCAAAGGTAGATAACTGTATTTTAAAAAAATTTAGTGAGAGTTCAGTCCCATTGTCAAATAAATTTTAGTATATCGAGCATTTATCCAAAAGGAGGAATTGCAAGAACCGAATATGCAAATGTTTAATAAATAGATAGTTGTGGGTCAGTTGAATGTTTTCTCTTGGAAGAAAACAGATATTGAATATAACAGATCTAACAGATAGAAAGAAAACAGATATAATATCTAGATAAAGATGAAAAGAAACAAAAAGAAACAGTGGCATGGTCACAGCGTTGCATAGGTGGGGGAGAACACAAATTCAAAATGATGTTCCAGCTCAGCAGGTCTTCAGCAGGAACATCACATGCACACACACATATATATGCAGCGTTAGTTTTATTTGCTTACATATATGTGTATATGTTGTTCATTGTTCCTGCTGAAGGCCTACTGAGCCGCAGCGTTGTTTTGATTTTGTGCTGTTTTGGACATTGACAAGTTTGTACTTCATTCCTTAAGAGAAGAGGAGGAGTATGGGTGGGACAATGATGTATATATTGAGAGACTGAAGAGTCTAAAGGTGGAGAAGGGATCTAGTTGACCTGTAGTGCTCAGTGAGAAAAGTAGATTCATCTACAATAAACACCTTACAGGAACAATCGGTATATTCTTCTAGAAATGCTGGGATGTGTAGCTATAGGGATGCTCCAACTGTAATGAAACTGATTCCATGAACAGAATAGAATAGGTCATATATGTGTATGCCTTTACCCTTTATCCAGATAATACTTAATCATTAATTGACCACTATAAAGGCTATTCTCAACAACTGTAAAAGTAAAGTAAGAATAGCCCTCAACCCTTGCTAGGCGTATGAGAAATATCATATTGTTATTAGTGACCATGTTTTCCCATGAAAACAGAATATTTTTTGGTGAGGTGGCCAGCTTCACACCAGGCCGTCTTTACTTTCCGTAAAATCTGTGGTATCTATTATTAGAGGCTGGGAGAACCTCTGCAGAAAAATAATCAGCAAAAAATAAAAAAAAGGACTGCCTCTTCTGGATATTGAACTTAGACCCATCCGAACAGGAAGCAAGCAGACTAACCACTCAGCCACCAAGGCTTCGTTATTCTTTATACTAAACATTTAACAGAAAAAAACATTGACAACATTCTTGTAAGTCTATGGAATAGTTGCATTGTTTGTTTAAAGTCAATGCAACACAATTCTTCAAAAAATGTTCAACTGGTTGCTACGGCTGTGAGAAGATAATAAACAACAATTTAGCACAATAACTTTGCAAGAGACCTGCAACCGTTAAAAAAAAACAAGTCAAGAGGCTAAAATAATGAAGAATCTATGAATATTTATAAAAATAGTTTTTATTCTCTTTCTCACGCGCCATCTTTCAGTCTGTATAAATATAATTTAAATATTGAAAACAGTGATGACTTTGTTATATAATTGGACAAATAACATAGTGATCATCTCTTTGTGTGCTGTAGATGGAATTGTAATGCATTGAGAAGAGATCCATGACCAAGATCTGACACACTGTGGACTTCTAAAGAAAGGCAACAGAAAAGTATACAAATGACAGCTGAGATTACATGACTTGTCATTTCCTACTCTTGTTGGGAAATGTCCTGACACTGCATGACTTGTCATTTTCTAATCTTGTTAGGAAATGTCCTGACATTTTATGACTTGTCATTTCCTACTCTTGTTGGGAAATGTCCTGACATTTTATGATTTGTCATTTCCTACTCTTGTTGAGAAATGTCCTGACATTTTATGACTTGTCATTTCCTACTCTTGTTAGGAAATGTCCTGACACTGCATGACTTGTCATTTCCTACTCTTGTTAGGAAATGTCCTGACACTGCATGACTTGTCATTTCCTACTCTTGTTGGGAAATGTCCTAACACTTTATGACTTGTCATTTCCTACTCTTCTGGGAAATGTTCTGACATTGCAATACTTGTCATTTCCTAATCTTGTTGAGAAATATCCTGACATTTTATGACTTGTCATTTCCTACTCTTGTTAGAAAATGTCCTGACATTTTATGACTTGTCATTTCCTACTCTTGTTGGGAAATGTCCTGACATTTTATGACTTGTCATTTCCTACTCTTGTTGAGAAATGTCCTGACATTTTATGACTTGTCATTTCCTACACTTGTGGGGAAATGTCCTGACATTTTATGACTTGTCATTTTCTACTCTTATTGAGTAATGTCCCGACTTTGTATGACTAGTCATTTCCTACACTAGTTGGGAAATGTCCTGACATTCCAGGACTTGTCATATTTCATACCTACTTAATGTATTTGCCTTGTTCTTGACAATGTTCACAACTTTATTCTGCAAGAAAATACAAACAAATGAATTTGGCAAATTTGCTCTTTGTCCCAAAGGAATCATTTACATTCATATTGATCTAATGGTGACTTATTTTGTCAAATTATTGAAACAACAATCAAATTGTGCACAATGATTTATGTTGGTCTATTTAGTTTGTTTTCATTGAAGAGTAATTACATTTTCAATATTACATTTTTTAAAGATTTGATATAAGATATGAAATGAGTTAAATTAATATAAAAAGTAGCACAAATTGCAGCTTAGAAATGTTGGATTCCATAGAACCAGTATGTTGTAGTATGTGTTTATATTATATGGCTGATTATGATTGGGATTTTGTTATTAATTAATTAATTAATTAGTAATTAATTAGTTATTAATTAGTTATTCATTATTCCCATATAGCAAATACTTGGCTAGAAGGTGTTAGTATTACTTCCGTCATTGTAGCAAGTTTACTGTAAGAAGTAATATAAGTAGACATTTCATCAATAGTACAGACACAGTAGAGATGTTTGGATGTGAGAGCAGTAAGACGATTTCTCAAATTGTTCAATGTTCATGCTGACGAACTGTTGAAACATTTTGTAGTTGTGGACTTGAACTAGGCAAACCATTCATGACAGATCTGTGAATCTTTGGTCAGTTTTGTTGTAGTAGCAGCTGCTCTAGTTCATCTGCAGATCTGTACAGGAAGGCAGCAGACTCCCTATAGCCTGCAATGAGCTGTTTGATAGCGGTCACCTCGGAGGGACTTAGTTGACCTTTGGTGCTGGACTTCTTTATGCTGAGGTCAGTAGGTCCTGGGAAATAACGGATACATTACATACATTGTATACATATTGGAAATAACAGATACATTACATACATTGTATACATATTGGAAATAACAGATACATTACATACATTGTATACATATTGGAAATAACAGATACATTACATACCTTGTATACATATTGGAAATAACAGATACATTACATACATTGTATACATATTTGAAATAACAGATACATTACATACATTGTATACATATTGGAAATAACAGATACATTACATACATTGTATACATATTGGAAATAACAGATAAATCACATACATTGTATACATATTGGAAATAACAGATACATTTTAAACATTGTATACATATTGGAAATAACAGATACATTACATACATTGTATACATATTGGAAATAACAGATAAATCACATACATTGTATACATATTTGAAATAACAGATACATTTTATACATTGTATACATATTGGAAATAACAGATACATTACATACATTGTATACATATTGGAAATAACAGATACATTACATACATGTATACATATTGGAAATAACAGATAAATCACATACATTCTGTAAGATCTTATATATATATATATATATATATATATGTAACAAAGCTTGTCAAATCATCAGACAGCTATCACCACTATTGTCCAATAAAGAGATAACTCTAAAGGCAAAACGGCCACTCTACAATACAATCTTCATCCCAATGTTGTGCTACCAATGCCAGACCTGGACCCTTGAAGCAAGAACAATAAGAAAAATAACCTCTACTGAGATGAAATGTGTTAGACGAATGACAAGAAACAACCTGAGAGATAAGATCAGAAATGAAGAACTGAGAAAAAAGTTAGGAATAATCTCAGCCATAGAATATATAAAGAAATAACAGATAAGATGGCTTGGCCACGTGATAAGGCAGAAAGATTAAAACACAAAACAGACCTTTAATACATTTTGCTAGAACACCGACCCAAGATCACGAAAAAGATGGATGGATGGAATATTAGAAACACATTGAAACATAACAGCAGCAGAGGCTAACAAGAGAGCAAAAGACCGCAAATTATTTCTCCCCTCTGTGCTGAAAGGCAAATGAGGAAGGAAAGAAGAAGTATAAGGCTTTGGAGATAAGAGGTAAATTACATACATTGTATAAGGTCCAGAGAAGGAAAGATAAATTATACACAAACAAATGGCCTGGGAAATTATAGACAAATTATAAACATATACAATGCATATGTATGGCTTGGTAGATGAAAGAGAAATAATGTTAAAAAACTATATAAGGTAGTCCCATAGCATTTGACAGTGGCTACTGAAGTGTGAGACAAGAATATGTGTCAGCTTTATAAGAAGAAGGTGTTGGAAATACATCAGTCATGTGCTGAGAATGAATGAAGAAATACATTGGTCATGTGCTGAGAATGATTGAAGAAATACATTGGTCATGTGCTGAGAATGATTGAAGAAATACATCGGTCATGTGCTGAGAATGATTGAAGAAATACATCGGTCATGTGCTGAGAATGAATGAAGAAATACATCAATCATGTGCTGAGAATGAATGAAGAAATACATCGGTCATGAGCTGAGAATGAATGAAGAAATACATCGGTCATGTGCTGAGAATGAATGAAGAAATACATCGGTCATGTGCTGAGAATGAATGAAGAAATACATCGATCATGTGCTGAGAATGAATGAAGAAATACATCAGTCATGTGCTGAGAATGAATGAAGAAATACATCGGTCATGTGCTGAGAATGAATGAAGAAATACATCGGTCATGTGCTGAGAATGAATGAAGAAATACATCGATCATGTGCTGAGAATGAATGAAGAAATACATCGGTCATGTGCTGAGAATGAATGAAGAAAGACTTCCCCATCAGGCATTCATGTGGAAACCATCTCGTAAAAGAAAAGAAGACACACCCAGAGAATTGCAATGTAGAACAATTATTAAGGAAAGCTAAACCATAGGACTAAGAAACAACCAAGAACTAGCAGCAAATCGTTAATCGTGGAGAATCATGACTTCCGCTCTAGGTTCTATCTTCGGCCAGAGATGAACATGAACGAATAAAATGTTAGTAACTTCGTTGCACTGAGGCTCAGCCTCATGAGGCTGGATCACCAGTTCACTCCATCTCTGTTTGTACCTTCTCACAGAGTAACTCTGGTACCCATTAGAGGCTGGGTGAACCCCAGTAACTATAAGCAAGGAAAAAATAAATTGCTTCAACTTGCATTTGAACCATGACTCTTCCTGTCACCAGGATTGAGAGTTAACTCCTACATCACTGTGCTGTCTAACGCATAATATACTTACATTGCAACACTGATTGTGATTAAAATAAAACTAGGGATAGATGAAAACTGTCTACTTTCTCTGCCTTTGTATTGGCTGAATGCTTATGGTTATGGTTAGTCGAAAGCCTCGATATCACTGCAAATGAATTAAAATCCATAATGGCTCAACCCCCCCCCCCCCCCCGTGCCAATGGAATAATCCAAATTGAAATGCATCTCATTGAAGGATCCAAACAAAGATAGGCAGCCGCAGTCCCCATCATAGCAGCTCTAGCACTCGCCAAAATACATAAGGTTAAGCGGCACCGAAAGTGAACGCAACTGAAGTGTCCTTGCACGGTGTGCACAGAGCACTAAACTCAGTAGCTCCGACAGCAAGCCGGACTTGGAATATGAGGAAACTGCAACAAGCCGGACTTGGAATATGAGGAAACTGCAACAAGCCGGACTTGGAATATGAGGAAACTGCAACAAGCCGGACTTGGAATATGAGGAAACTGCAACAAGCCGGACTTGGAATATGAGGAAACTGCAACAAGCCGGACTTGCAATATGAGGAAACTGCAACAAGCCGGACTTGGAATATGAGGAAACTGCAACAAGCCGGACTTGGAATATGAGGAAACTGCAACAAGCCGGACTTGGAATATGAGGAAACTGCAACAAGCCGGACTTGGAATATGAGGAAACTGCAACAAGCCGGACTTGGAATATGAGGAAACTGCAACAAGCCGGACTTGGAATATGAGGAAACTGCAACAAGCCGGACTTGGAATATGAGGAAACTGCAACAAGCCAGACTTGGAATATGAGGAAACTGCAACAAGCCGGACTTGGAATATGAGGAAACTGCAACAAGCCGGACTTGGAATATGAGGAAACTGCAACAAGCTGGACTTGGAATATGAGGAAACTGCAACAAGCCGGATTTGGAATATGAGGAAACTGCAACAAGCCGGACTAGGAATATGAGGAAACTGCAACAAGCTGGACTTGGAATATGAGGAAACTGGAACAAGCTGGACTTGGAATATGAGGAAACTGCAACAAGCCGGACTTGGAATATGAGGAAACTGCAACAAGCCGGACTTGGAATATGAGGAAACTGGAACAAGCCGGACTTGGAATATGAGGAAACTGCAACAAGCCGGACTTGGAATATGAGGAAACTGCAACAAGCTGGACTTGGAATATGAGGAAACTGCAACAAGCTGGACTTGGAATATGAGGAAACTGCAACAAGCCGGACTTGGAATATGAGGAAACTGCAACAAGCTGGACTTGGAATATGAGGAAACTGCAACAAGCCAGACTTGGAATATGAGGAAACTGCAACAAGCCGGACTTGCAATATGAGGAAACTGCAACAAGCCGGACTTGGAATATGAGGAAACTGCAACAAGCCGGACTTGGAATATGAGGAAACTGCAACAAGCCAGACTTGGAATATGAGGAAACTGGAACAAGCCGGACTTGGAATATGAGGAAACTGCAACAAGCCGGACTTGGAATATGAGGAAACTGCAACAAGCCGGACTTGGAATATGAGGAAACTGGAACAAGCCGGACTTGGAATATGAGGAAACTGCAACAAGCCGGACTTGGAATATGAGGAAACTGCAACAAGCTGGACTTGGAATATGAGGAAACTGCAACAAGCTGGACTTGGAATATGAGGAAACTGCAACAAGCCGGACTTGGAATATGAGGAAACTGCAACAAGCTGGACTTGGAATATGAGGAAACTGCAACAAGCCAGACTTGGAATATGAGGAAACTGCAACAAGCTGGACTTGGAATATGAGGAAACTGCAACAAGCCGGACTTGGAATATGAGGAAACTGCAACAAGCCGGACTTGCAATATGAGGAAACTGCAACAAGCCGGACTTGGAATATGAGGAAACTGCAACAAGCTGGACTTGGAATATGAGGAAACTGCAACAAGCTGGACTTGGAATATGAGGAAACTGCAACAAGCCGGACTTGGAATATGAGGAAACTGCAACAAGCTGGACTTGGAATATGAGGAAACTGCAACAAGCCAGACTTGGAATATGAGGAAACTGCAACAAGCTGGACTTGGAATATGAGGAAACTGCAACAAGCCGGACTTGGAATATGAGGAAACTGCAACAAGCCGGACTTGGAATATGAGGAAACTACAACAAGCCAGACTTGGAATATGAGGAAACTGCAACAAGCCGGACTTGGAATATGAGGAAACTGTAAAAGGGAACACTTTTCAGACAGAGCCTCAATGCTTCCTGCCGCTTTTCCGCCATATTGACCGGAAGTCCCTGAATGTTGGGAACAAGCAAAGAGTATGCCACAACTATCATAGTTTCATGCAATCTGATAAAGACAGTTCTCAGAATTGTTTCATCATCATCATCATGTGCCATACCAGTTGGCGTAGGCGATCATGTCCTTCCACAATCTTCTATCTACAGTGCATCGCATCAGTTCTGTTGTTGACTGTTTTACATGTCATGACACCAAGCTATCCAGTATTTTCTCTCTTTGTCGTCTGCGATCTTTCTTTCCTTTTATTTTGCCAGTTGTAACCAAGTGTTCCAACTTTCCTCTTCTCATGATGTGCCCAAAAAATGTTGATTGTTTCTTTCTGATGTTTTTTAGGAGCTCCCTTTTTGTGTTGGCCTCTTTGAGAACTTCCTCATTGGTCTTTTTAGCTGTCCAGGGAACTTTCAACATTCTTCTGAGAAATCCCATCTCTGTGGCCTCTAATCGTCTTTTCATTGTCTACTGTCCATGATTCGCTTCCATAGGTCAGAATTGGTTCTATACAGCACCGATGAACTCTCTTTCTCATTTCCATTGACATAGATTTGATGCATAAGAATTGTTTCAGTAAACAAAATAAACAAGATGGATCTGCTTAAGAGTAACAATCAAGAGCAGATACACTCAGTGACATGAAGATACACTCAGTGATATCAGGAAGAATTTGGAGCTTGATAGGTCATGTGCTGAGAAGAGATCATGAAACAATCACAAGAACTGCCACGTTGAACTCAGAATGGAAAGCACAGAGGGGCAGACGATATCAATAAATGAGATGAACAGTGTGGGCCAGACTTGTGGTGCCCAGTGAAGGACCGCTACAGACCATACAAAACAAAGGAACTTATGATAGTGAAGATCCACGCAGCTTGTTGTCCTAGTAACTACCTACATGCCATACGTTTTATATAAAAAAAAAAAAGAAATATTTATTCTACATTGTGTTTCACTATCATCATGTGCCATACCGGTTGCCGTAGGCGATCATGTCCTTCTATAATCTTCTATCTACAGTGCATCGTATCAGTTCTGTTGTTGGCTGTTTTCCATGCCATGACACCAAGCTATCCAGTATTTTCTCTCTTTGTCGTCCGCGATCTCTCTTTCCCTTTTCAGTCCATCCCTGCCACTCTTTATCAGTGTTTCTTAAGGTCTACCTCATTTTTTTCTTCTCTGTTTGTTTCCCTATAAAAGCATCATATTTATATTCTTGAATCACCTCAGACTTAAATGGTTTGGCCACCTGGTCAGAATGAATCCTCACCAATCACCATCAAGGTCGCTCTTCTTGAGAATGCATGGAGAAAGACCAAGAGGAAGACCCAGAAGAAGATGGATAGATGCAGTGACAGAGACATGTAACAACAAAGGAAAATCACTAATTCAGACAATTCGAGCAGCACAAGAACGACAAATGATATAAACCACGACACCTTTTAGGTATCAGTGAAAAGAGAAAAGAGGAAAAAGAATCACCTCAGTTTAACTTTTCTTACTGCCTAGTCTAGAGAATTTTTTTTTCTTTTTTTTTCCTCATTAAAACCACATCATATAGGCTTTAACCAATAAGCATACCTAATTATTAATTATCCATGATGTGCAGCCCTAAGTTAAAATGGAAGAATATAACATTAAAGAGAACCTCTCTCTGATCCACTGAGAAAGGCTGTAATTTGCAGCTCAATTTTTCATGTTGTAAAAGAAGTAGGTGAAGGCTGAGAAATGATGACTTTAGTCATGTATCTCGCAGCAAGGCGCTGTGTCGAGGAGTACTGATTTAATCCTACTTCGGGCTGTCTATTATTGTTATTTATTTATTTTTCTTCTGTTGTTGATTATTTGTGTTTTTTGTCGAATGTTGTAAACATACCTCTTCTCCTGAAATGATTCGATGAATGTAGCCATCTTGATAATGCTCATTTTGAGTTTAGTTTTAACTTCCGCCTCATTTAAGGCTAGTTGATATCAGAAGTCACTGAAAAGTCTGTACAGCTCCACAGCACATTTGAACTGGCTACTTCCAATTGAAAGGGTGTCCGGTTAGCGCAATCGATAGGCGGTTGGCTTACCACGGCAACAGCCGGGGTTCGTACCCTGGCGAGGACACCTGGGTTTTACTAATTCCCTAAAAATTAGTGGGAGCCGCGATAGCTCAGTGGTTAGTGAACTGGACTACTACGGACAAGGGGTAGGGTTCGATCCCAACCGACGGCTCCGGGTTCACCCAGCCTTAAATGGGTACCGGATTTTTTCTGGGAAAGTAAAAGCAGCACGGGCGTAATACCGACCACATTACCCCAAAAATCATGTGCTGAAGGTCTGTAAAATATAGGGTCACTAACACCATATTTCCCTATACGCCACTCGGCGTGACGGGGGGTACTTTACTTTTACTTACTTCCAATTGAAGCCGATAGGGGAGTTAAGCAACGGCAAATAAAATGGGCTGTCTGTCTAAAAGGAGCGTCATGTGATTCCCTACCATCATCATCATCACTAGTGCTGTCTCCTCATTGATGGTTGGCTACCATGGAGCACTATTCCACTAGCTATTCCACTAGTTCTTGTTTTGATAGTACAGGTTGTCATGGGCTGACTTTTTCCACCTTTTAATGTTAGTTTTGGTCTGCTTCTGCCCCTTTTTCCTTTCCAAGATTACTTTTGGTAGGTTATTGTGCCTTCTAACATGTCCAAAAAATCTCATTTGTCTTGTTTGAATTGTGTTTAGTAGTTCTCTTATCGTTGTTAGTTGTTTTAAGCGTCATTGTTTGTTTTATTTTCTTTCCATCCAATTCTTCCCATTCTTCTATAATTACACATTTCAAAGGCTTCAATTTGCTGTTCTGTTTTCTTGTTTAATGTCCATGTTTCTGCACCATACATGAATGTTGAAAAGATAACATTTTGTTATTCTCAGTTTTAGCCCTGGTGTTATTTGTTTTGATGTTATTATATTTGTCATGGCATTAAAATTATTTTTTGCCATTCCTATTCTTTTGTTTATTTTAGTTGTACATTTTTCATCACTGGTTATAGTATGTCCAAGGTAGCTGTAGCTCTGAACTGTCTCCAGGTCTATTCCTTCCACTTTGATATTCACTTGTAGGTTTTGAGTATTATCTATGTTTATGGTCGTAGTTTTCGTCTCTTTAAAAAAATTGTTACTTCTAATCTATATTTGTTGCTTGTCATGTTGATTTCATTAATTAATTGTTAACATTGTTAAGTAATCCCTACCATACACATCATCATCATCATGTACCCTGCCGGCTGGCGTAGGCGATCATGTCCCTCCACAATCTTCTATCTACAGTGCTTCGTATCAGTTCTGTTGTTGACTGTTTTCCATGCCATGACACCAAGCTATCCAGTATTTTCTCTCTTTGTCGTCCGCGATCTCTTTCCTTTTATTTTGCCAGTTGTAACCAAGTATTCCAACTTTCCTCTTCTCATGATGTGCCCAAAAAATGTTGATTGCCTCTTTCTGATGTTTTTTAAGAGCTCCCTTTTTGTGTTGGCCTCTTTGAGAACTTCCTCATTGGTCTTTTTATCTGTCCAGGGAACTTTCAACATTCTTCTGAGAAATCCCATCTCTGTGGCCTCTAATACCATACACAGGCTATATTAAAAGAAGAGAAGGCAGTCGAGCAAGAGGCAGGCCCAGAGTACGATGGGCAGACAACATCAAAGAAAAGTTACAACATAAATTGGTAATGTCTGAACCTACCAGAATGGCGAGAACCAGAACTTTGTATCTCCCGCGACACCCTAATGGGTACAAGATGAAGTGAAGACTTTCAAGCGCTGTACAGACACCCTAATGGGTACAAGATGAAGTGAAGACTTTCAAGCGCTGTACAGACACCCTAATGGGTACAAGATGAAGTGAAGACTTTCAAGCGCTGTACAGACACCCTAATGGGTACAAGATGAAGTGAAGACTTTCAAGCGCTGTACAGACACCCTAATGGGTACAAGATGAAGTGAAGACTTTCAAGCGCTGTACAGACACCCTAAACCTCCCCGTACGGTGATTTTCTAATTAGAAACGATATTAAATGACTCACCATAATCGCCGTTAGAAGCAGCGTTTGATGTGATGGGGGCTTGAGGATGGATGGTTGGGTTATGGTGGGCTGGATGCTGGTAGCCAGGGAACCCTGGGCGGAACAGAGCTGCAGCGTGCCCGTTGGTGAAGAAAGATGGCGTGAATTCTTGAGCAGGTCGAAATGGTGGCGGTGCGGGATTGTGGCGTACAAAGTCGGATGAGATTGAGCAGTTGACAGGCCTGGGTGACGTCATGTTGTTGGGCTGTGAGGGTACCTGCGTCACCACTGGTTGAACTGACGCCTGTGTGCTGGGCGGAGGCGTTGACGCTACAAGAGCGCTAAGTGAGACCATCGCTGAGGCCTATAGAATATATATTGCCACGAGTAAAGCATTTGCGGATATGATTAGGATAAATGAAAGACGAACAAGAGCAGGTAGAAGAATGAACTAGGTTTTTGTGTATTATTGTTTGTTTGTTGTTAGGATCATTATTATTGCAACCCATAAGTGCTTTGATATCCCCCTAGAGAATCTCGAGAGGAATCCTGACCCACGTGTACGAACTCCATAACACGGCCTGTGATCCACGATATGAGTAGGTTTTTGTTGATAAGTTTGTCCGGACAGCAGCCCTACTCTTTTTCTAAACGATCGTTAACGTGCTCAAGTGCCCACGGTACCTCCTGTATTATTGCCGTTATCCGAGAGGGTTAAACATCGCATCTAACAACTCGTGAGATCTGAGGAGGGTAACTTCATAAAGAAACCACAAATGAAGTTTCCCATTAAAAATAAAATGATAGACCGTTTCTGGTAGGTTTTAAACCCGGGTTCTTCCTGTCCCGAAGCAGACCTCTACACTACCCAGCGGCCCCCGATATTGTGTATGTTGGACACCATCATTATTATTCTTCCACAGCTTTCAATGGAAACCCTCGCCAATAGTCCCAGCGCTAAGTGATCTTCTCAACTTCGGTGGCGTAGTCCATCCCTGCCACTCTTTATCAGTGTTTCTTAAAGTCTACCTCTTTTTTTTTCTTCCCTGTTTGTTCCCATCCAGCCTTGTAATAAGTAAAACACAAACACCCTGGGTATCATCATCAATCATCATCGTCATCGTCATCGTCAACACCATCATCAAGTACCATGCCTGCTGACGTAGGTGATCATGTCTCTCCACAACTTTCAATCTCGACAATTATTTATAATTTCTGTTGTTGATCTTCTGCCGAGCCATTCTCTTAAGTTGTCTAATATATTTTCTCTTTTCTTCCCTCTAACTCTTCGTCCCTCAGCTTCCCCAGTTGTCACAATATATTCCAGCTGTTCCCTTCTCATAACATGACCAAAAAATTATGAATTGTTTCTTCCTAATAATGGAAATGAGCTATCTTTTGACTTTGGATAACAGTTCGATGTAAATAACTGGCCACGATAAGCTCATCGATGACCGACACAAAACACTGATATCGGATTATTGCGTTGGTTCAACAGATTTTTTACAGAAAAGTTTTATCAATATAGATTAATGCTGATATCATCTGATATGTCGTTAACTCTGTATCGTTCTTTTTTATGACTTTTACTTTAATTGTTCCATCTATTTGTTAAACATTTCTTCTGGGTCTGATATTTGTTTCTTCTGCCAGATAAGACTGTTGTATGTTTAAAAATGTGAAATGATTGCTTTCTCACACATGAAGGTTCACAACACAGCGTCATACAACTCGTTCATCGAACATCAGGAATGAGATTAACATCTACCAATAGTTGCCATGTGACTGTCTTATTTGAAAATGAAATAACTATAAATAAACAAAAGAATAGGTATGGCAAAAAGTAAGTTTAATGCCATGAAAAATATACTAACAACAAAACAAATATCAGCAGGGCTGAAACTAAGAATGGCAAAATGTCACATCTTCTCAAATTCCTGTATGGTGCAGAAACATGGACATTAGACAAGAAAACAGAACAGAAAATTGAAACCTTTGAAATGTGGATTTATAGAAGAATAGGTAGAATTGGATGGAAAGAAAAGAAAACAAACGATGAAGTTTTAAAACAACTGAAAATAAAAAGAGAACCACTAAATACAATTAAGACAAGACAAATGAAACTTTTGGGGCATTTTAAAAGACACAACAGCCTACTAAAATTAATATTGGAAGGGAAAATACAAGGTAAAAGAGGCAGAGGCAGACCAAGACTAACATGGACGAGTAACATCAAAAGATGGACAAGTCAATATTTTACAGCCTGCAACATCAAAGCAAGAAACAGAGCAGAATGGCGATCTATGGTAGCCAACCTTCGTTGCGGAGAAGGCACTCGATGATGATGATGATGATGATGATGATGATGATATATATCAAGTAGCTAAATAAAGTTATGGTTCCAATTTTTAAAAAAATTAGTTAAAAATGATAAACAGACATGAAAAATTACATCCATTATTGTTAGGGATTAAATGTTTAATTAATGAGGTGATTGCTAAACTTGTAGTGACTGGTTAACATATCATTAGGGGACACAACTGGTACACTCCTCAACCGTTTGTGCCTGTCGAGTGTTCGAGGTAAATAGTTATTGCCGTTGGCTAACGTTAAGTGACAACTAATTAGTTACGTCATTATAATAATGACAATTATAGCGCCGTAAGGGACAATCATAGTACCGGTAAGGTGCAGTTATAGCGTCGGTAAGGGACAATCATAGTACCGGTAAGGTGGAGTTATAGCGTCGGTAAGGGGCAGTTATAGCTCCTGTAAGGGGCAGTTATAGCGCATGTAAGGGGCAGTTATAGCGTCGGTAAGGGACAATCATAGTACCGGTAAGGTGGAGTTATAGCGTCGGTAAGGGGCAGTTATAGCTCCTGTAAGGGGCAGTTATAGCGCATGTAAGGGGCAGTTATAGCGCCGGTAAGGGACAATCAAAGTACCGGTAAGGTGCAGTTATAGCGTCGGTAAGGGGCAGTTATAGCTCCTGTAAGGGGCAGTTATAGCGTCGGTAAGGGGCAGTTATAGCGCCTGTAAGGGGCAGTTATAGCGCCTGTAAGGGGCAGTTATAGCGCATGTAAGGGGCAGTTATAGCGCCGGTAAGGGGCAGTTATAGCGCATGTAAGGGGCAGTTATAGCGCCGGTAAGGGACAATCATAGTACCGGTAAGGTGCAGTTATAGCGCGGTTAAGGGACAGTTATAGCGCCGGTAAGGGACAGTTATAGCACCGGTAAGGGACAGTGATAGCGCCTTTAAGAGACAGTTATAGCGCTACTAAGGGACAGTTATAGCGCCTGTAAGGGGCAGTTATAGCGCCTTTAAGAGACAGTTATAGCGCTACTAAGGGACAGTTATAGCGCCTGTAAGGGGCAGTTATAGCGCCACTAAGGGACAGTTATAGCTCCTGTAAGGGACAATCAAAGTACCGGTAAGGTGCAGTTATAGCGTCGGTAAGGGGCAGTTATAGCGTCGGTAAGGTGCAGTTATAGCGTCGGTAAGGGACAATCATAGTACCGGTAAGGTGGAGTTATAGCGTCGGTAAGGGGCAGTTATAGCGCCTGTAAGGGCAGTTATAGCGCCTGTAAGGGGCAGTTATAGCGCCGGTAAGGGACAATCAAAGTACCGGTAAGGTGCAGTTATAGCGTCGGTAAGGGGCAGTTATAGCTCTTGTAAGGGGCAGTTATAGCGTCGGTAAGGGGCAGTTATAGCGCCTGTAAGGGCAGTTATAGCGCCTGTAAGGGGCAGTTATAGCGCATGTAAGGGGCAGTTATAGCGCCGGTAAGGGGCAGTTATAGCGCATGTAAGGGGCAGTTATAGCGCCGGTAAGGGACAATCATAGTACCGGTAAGGTGCAGTTATAGCGCGGTTAAGGGACAGTTATAGCGCCGGTAAGGGACAGTTATAGCACCGGTAAGGGACAGTGATAGCGCCTTTAAGAGACAGTTATAGCGCTACTAAGGGACAGTTATAGCGCCTGTAAGGGGCAGTTATAGCGCCTTTAAGAGACAGTTATAGCGCTACTAAGGGACAGTTATAGCGCCTGTAAGGGGCAGTTATAGCGCCACTAAGGGACAGTTATAGCACACACCGATATGGGGCAGTTATAGCGCGGTAAAGAACAATTATAGCGCCGGTAAAAGACAATTATAGTGCCTGTAAGGGACAGTTAGAGTGCCGGTAAGAGACAATTATAGTGCCAGTAAGGGACAATTATAGTACCGGTAAGGGACAGTTACAGTACCTGTAAGGAACAGTTATAGCGCCATTAATGGACAGTTATAGCGCCGGTAAGGGACAGTTATAGCGCCGGTAAGGGACAGATATCGCCAGTAAGGAACAATTATAGCACCGGTAAGTGACAGTTATAGCACCGGTAAAGGACAGTTATAGCGCGACTAAGGGACAGTTATAGCACCGGTAAGGGACAGTTATAGCACCGTTAAGGGACAGTTATAGCACCGGTAAGGGACAGTTATAGCGCCAGTAATGAACAATTATAGCACCGGTAAGGGACATCTATAGCGCCTGTAAGAGACAGTTATAGCGCCAGTAAGGGACATTTATAGCACCGGTAAAGGACAGTTATAGCGCCGGTAAGGGACAGTTATGGCGCCGGTAAGGGGCAGTTATAGCGCCGGTAAGGACATTTATAGTGCCTGTATGGAACAGTTATGGCGCCGTTAATGGACAGTTAAAACGCCGGTAGGGAAAATTATAGCGCCTGTAAGGGACAATGACAGCGCCTGTAGAGGACAGTTTTAGCGCCGGTAAGGGACAGTTATAGCACCGGTAAGGGACAATTATAGCACCGGTAAGGGACAATTATAGCACCGGTAAGGGACAATTATAGCACCGGTAAGGGACAATTATAGCACCGGTAAGGGACAATTATAGCACTGGTAAGGGACAGTTATAGTACCGGTAAGGGACAGTTATAGCACCGGTAAGGGACAGTTATAGCACCGGTAAGGGATAGTTATAGCACCGATAAGGGACAGTTATAGCACCGGTAAGGGACCCTTATAGCACCGGTAAGGGACAATTATTAGCACCGATAAGGGACAGTTAAAGCGCCGATAAGGGAAAATTATAGCACCGGTAAGGGACAGTTATAGCACCGGTAAGGGACAATTATAGCACCGGTAAGGGACAATTATAGCACCGGTAAGGGAAAATTATAGCACCTGTTAGGGACAATTATAGCACCGGTAAGGGACAATTATAGCACCGGTAAGGGACAGTTATAGCGCCAGTAAGGGACAATCATAGCTCTGGTAAGGGACAGCTATAGCGCCTGTAAGAGACAGCTATAGCACCGGTAATGGACAGTTATAGCGCCGGTAAGGGACAGTTATGACGCCGGTAAGGGGCAGTTATAGCGCCGGTAAGGGACATTTATAGTGCTTGTATGGGACAGTTATAGCGTCGGTAATGGACATTTATAGCGCCGGTAAGGGAAAATTATAGCGCCTGTAAGGGACAATGATAGCGCGTGTTAAGGGACAGTTTTAGCTCCGGTAAGGGACAGTTTTAGCGCCGGTAAGGGACAGTTATAGCGCCGGTAACTGTTTCTATAAAGAAACAGTCTGGTGTTTGTGAAAACTAGACGAGGGGCAGATTGCATTAGTGATCATGTACCAGTTGTGGGAAAGCTTAGAGTAACATTAAAAGCAGCAAAAGGAGCCGGGGTTAATATCAAGTTAAATTTAGATTTACTCAAATCAGACAAGAAGTTGCAAGACAAATATAACATCACAATTCAGAACCAGTACAATGCATAAAAGAAGATACAAAGCATTGATGATCAGTGGAAAATGTTAAAAGAATCAATGCAGCAAATATCAATGGAGTTCATACCGCCAGTGAGGACAAATTTAAGAATGAAATGGATGACAGGTGTCATTTAACAGCTAATGGATACACAAAAGAAGAAATACGGTATCTTCAGAATTCTCTGCTAGTAATAGAGTATCATCAGCATATCTTAGGTTATTGATTATCTTTCCATTAATGTTTAAGCCTGGTATCTCTATGATGTTTTTAAAGATTTGCTCAGTGTATAGATTGAACAAGCTTGGTGATAGGATGCATCCCAGTCTTACTCCTCTTTTTATACCAATGGGTTTAGAGTTCTCTTTGTTATATTTCATTATTGCTGTTTGTTCCCAGTATAGATTACATATTCGTCGTATGTTATGGTAATTATGGGAAGAAGTTTTCGCAAGATAGAAATAGATGAGGAATAACATCATCATCGAGTGCCATCTCTGCATCGAAGGTTGGCTACCATGGAGCGCCATTCTGCTCTGTCTCTTGCTTTGATGGTGCAGGTTGTCATAGGCTGGTTTGTCCATCTTTTGATGTTACTCATCCTAACTCGTCAAGTTAGTCTTGGTCTGCCTCTGCCTATTTTACCTTGTAAAATTTATTCCCGGAGGAATAATATAACTATTTAATTATGTAGCAGATGAGTTGACATATATGTTAATTATGTTGTTTATGTTTAACATAAAAGTGGAGAAAAAACACAGTCCCAGTTTTGGGACATTTGACAGCTTTGTCCTACGATGCTACAGATGCGCTTGATAGGTTTGTGACGGTTTGGGTTTTCCCCAGGACAGAACTAAGGGGACGCAATGTGTCGTGACAGAATGGAGACAACTGTTAGTAATGGTACTACTCGGTTATTGCTACTCATTTTCGTGTATTAGTAGTGTCCGGGGTACGCTAGTCATCTACGTCTCACCTGCCTGCATTAGTTTGTAATCAGTTCCGCCTATGACTGTCGTGCCATGATGTCACAATGCCATTTGCCTTCTCTCTGTCATCTACGGAATCTCTTCCCCTGTACTGTAACAGTAATCTCCTACATTCTCTCTCTCTCTCTCTCTCTCTCTCTCTCTCTCTCCCAACACGTTTTAGAAAATTGATTGTCTGTGATCTGTTCATGCTGCTGACACAGTCTTAATCGCTAAGAGTGAAAATGAGTTATGAAAGTGATTGCCATTATTGTGATGGAATGCAAAAAAATTGTTTCTGCATCAAAACGAAAAAAAAAACGGACCTTATTTTATGGCAACAATATAATAATAGACAACTTTGACATGAACAAATCAATGTACTTCAATAAATGGCATCGTTTGACAAATATGTCGTGGTCAAACTGACATTAAATCAAACAAAACATTGATACTACAAGGAATAGAAAGGGTGTAGATAAATGTATGGTCAGCTGATCTCAATTAAAGGGAGGTTACTCAATTGTAGAAATAAATCTTGATTCTTCCATCGGTGTTGTTTAACAACCATTGATACATTGGGGGTTGAAGGGTTGATAATGTGGTCAGTATTACGCCAGTGCTGTTCTTCGTTTTCATAAAAATCTGAAAAAATATGAAGGCCGTGAAAGTAAAAGCCGTTGATCGGAATCGAGCCTGACTTCTTTCCTCGCTAGCCCAGTTCACTACCCTGTCTGTGCGCGGCTGCCAGCTTCTAATGTGACATTCAAGAAACTAGCTGTGTCTTGAAAGTGTCATGAATCGACTGCACATATGGAGAACTTTCAATGAACAGTGTGCAGTCCTGGTCACTCTGGAGTCAATAGAAGGTCAGATAGACTTATTTTTGTGCGCACCAGTTCTGGGTAAGTTGAAGCTGTATAAGAAATATGATCTGATGGTTCTCTATGATAGTTTCTTGAGAGCTACACAGAGACCGATGATAGTGTAGGTGTGTTGCTCCAGGAATCGTTGATCAAGTCTGGAACAACTTGAACGAGGTGACTAAAATTACGGATTGAAAATGTATAACCAGCGAGCTATATAAACTATTATCATGTGTACATACAAACATGAAACATCTCTTACAAACTAACCGATACACACCAAGGAAGGAGGAAAGCTTTAAGACTCTCCCCCAAACTCTTCTGTCTATGACGGAACACAACTTCGCGTTCAACGAAATGTCTAAGCAACTTACATATTTCGTGGAAAATCTCTCAGCCTGGTCCAGAAACGTGTTTTCCTAGACTATGCTTTAGTGAATTGCTTACATATATCATCCCCCCCCCCCCCCGATCCTTGGACTTTGACCTTAAGTGGGTCTTTGGGTTTTACTGGAAAAGCCAGGTAGTGGTGACGAATCACACTCAAGAAAACCTACCGGAAGAGGTTCAAGTCCAAGGCGCATGCGCTTGGCATTCTGGCTCTCATTTTCGCAAGCTGTGGCCAATAGGTTCTCAGCAGCTGCTGACGTCAAATGGGGAGGAGTTGGGCGGAGCTGAAACAGGGTTTAAAGATGTTGATTGACACAAGATCATGAGCTATTCAAGGTAGGTATTTTTAAAATAAAAAAAAATTTTGGTTTGGATGCCACCATAGTTGTCAACAAGCTAAAGTTACATCATTTATGTTATCTTCTGATAATAGTATATGTTATCTTTCTGTAACTTCATGAACTCATTTGTTAACATTTATACCGCAATAACAATTTTGATGTGAATACTTGTCAACGGCGATAGTCCTAAATTACAGTGGACATAGATGAGCCGTAATCCTCGACTCAGATTCATTATTTCAGAAAATGAAAAATATCTTATGCAACAAATCTATGTCAATAGAAATGAGAATGAGAGTTCATCGGTGCTATATAGAACCAATTCTGGCCTATGGAAGCGAATCATGGACAGTAGACAAACGTATGAAAATACGATTAGAGGCCACAGAGATGGGATTTCTCAGAAGAATGTTGAAAGTTCCCTGGACAGCTGAAAAGACCAATGAGAAAGTTCTGAAAGAGGCCAACACAAAAGGCAGCTCCTAAAAACATCAGAAAGAAACAATCAACATTTTTCGGGCACATCATGAGAAGAGGAAAGTTGGAATACTTGGTTACAACTGGCAAAATAAAAGGAAAGAGAGATCGCGGACGACAAAGAGAGAAAATACTGGATAGCTTGGTGTCATGGCATGGAAAACAGTCAACAACAGAACTGATACGATGCACTGTAGATAGAAGATTGTGGAGGGACATGATCGCCTACGCCATCCTGTATAGCACATGATGATGAATCCTCGACTCAAAGGAGAAAAAAATAACAAGAAAGATTTGCGAAATTTAGTAGAAAGAAATGCAAAGCAGACCTTGTTTTTTAATAAACAAAATGATGTGAACAATCATGGGACACACGGCGATGACCATTTACAAATGATATAATAAGAGAATATAAAATCACTGGAGTCTGTAGAAATGTGGTTTTACAGAAGAATGTTAAGAATACAATGGACAGCTAAGAAAAGTAATGAAAATGCTATGAAAGAGACCAAAGCAAAAAGAGAGTTAATTTCCTTTACTAGGAAGAAACAATCATCATTTTTTGACCATGTAATGAGAAGAGAACAGTTGGAATATATTGTAACAACTGGGAAAATTGATGGACGAAGAGATAGAGGGAATCAAGATACCAGACAGCTTAAGAGAATGGCTTGGCAGAAGGTCAACAACAGAAATGATTAACTGTTGTGATCGAAAGTTGTGGGGAGGCTTGATCACTACGCCAGCAGGGTTGGTACTTGATGATGATGAGGGGCGCTGAAACATCCTTAGTTCAACTATGACTGACGGAGGATACTATACCTGGGAGTAATGACAGTTTTTAAAAAAAAGGGGAGGGGGGATAAGGATAAAGAAAAAAAACAGTGAAAGAGAGAGAACAATCACATTGATCAAAGCCTGTGATTTATGATTTATGTAAGACCGAAAGTGTACTGATGATGGTGGTGATGAATGTCAGGTTCGTGTTAAAATAGAATGAAAATGTTCTCACCGGTTCCCAGCCGTTATGTTCCTTTGATCTTCGCAAACGTCTGCAGGATTTCAGGTAAGTTCGTATCCTCTTTCGGGATCGCTCGTTAAACTCCGGAAACTGCCGATCACACGCTTCCAAGATAGCCTGGATTTTATCTTTGGGCTGTTTGGATATTGGTACCATTCTGTCCAGGTTTTCGTCCACGAACAGCCGAACGAACATCTATCGGAACCATACAGTCATTAATGTGCAGATACAGCTATTGCTAAACATTAGTAACCTCAATCAGACATACATGTATCTACTATCATCGTTAACGAACAGATAGAATTGATCAGATAAATATATGAATGTTGAGTATCTTTCTTTGTTCTCTTTAAAAGTAAGGAAGACAGTGACTGGACATTTGGTAAGGGATAGGTTGTGAGATTCCAGAAACACATTTCTTTCTTTCTTTCTTTCTTTCTTTCTTTCTTTCTTTCACTTCCTTTTTTTCTTTCACTTCCTTCTTTCTTTCACTTCCATCTTTCTGTCTGTTTGTCCGTCCGTCAGTCCGTCCTTCTTTCTTTCTTTCTTTCTTTCTTTCTTTCTTTCTTTCTTTCTTTCTTTCTTTCTTTCTTTCTTCTTTCTTTCTTTCTTTCACTTCCTTTTTTTCTTTCACTTCTTTCTTTCTTTCACTTCCATATTTCTGTCTGTTGTCCGTCCGTCAGTCCGTCCGTCAGTCCGTCCTTCTTTCTTTCTTTCTTTTTCTTTCTTTCTTTCTTTCTTTCTTTCTTTCTTTCTTTCTTTCTTTCTTTCTTTCTTTCTTTCTTTCTTTCTTTCATCACTTCTTCCTTTCTTTCTTTATTCACTTCTTCCTTTCTTTCTTTCATCACTTCTTCCTTTCTTTCTTTATTCACTTCTTTCTTTCTTTCATCACTTTCTCCTTTCTTTCTTTCTTTCTTCTTTCTTTCTTCTTCTTTTTTCTTTCTTTCTTTCTTTCTTTCATCACTTCTTCCTTTCTTTCTTTATTCACTTCTTTCTTTCTTTCATCACTTTCTCCTTTCTTTCTTTCTTCCTTTCTTTCTTCCTTTCTTTCTTCCTTTCTGTCATCATTTCCTACTGTACCCATTCGGATGTCGATGGAGATCAACTGTTCTGGTTCTCTCCCTTTTGGCGGCTTCACTCATAGCGAATTGATGTCGTTGAAACGTTTCTTTGATGTTGAACATCTTACTCTGGGTCTGCCTCTTGTTCTTATCCCTTCTCCTCTTTTAATATAATCCTTGTATGGTAAAGAATCACATGACATTCTTTCAAGATGGCCAAACCAGTTTATTTCTTATTTCTGTACGTAGCTTAGGTTTGGCTCAATCCAACTCTTCCTCATATATTTTCATTTCTGATTCTATCTTTCCTGGCAACTCCAAGAACTCTTCTCAGACATCTCATCTCTGTGGTGACAAGCTTTCTTTTATGCTTAGATGTAACTGCCCATGTTTGGCGTTGGTAGCACAATGTTGGAATGAATATACTCCTTATGCGATGTTTCTTGGTGGTAATAGGTATTGCTTTTTGAAGTATAGCGGATATCTATCACAACATTGGTTTGTCTTGTTGCATCGTATATCTATTTCTTTATCGAATTTACCTTCTTCAGAGAATATTATCCCAAATATTTAAAGTTTGTTACCTGTTTTTTTTATAACTTGATGTTCTATACCTAATTTTAGCGTTTTTTGTTTGTTTTTGTTTTTGTTGTCTTCCTATTAACTCTATCCGTACGGAATCTTTTTATCAATGCAACGGGAGAGATTTCAGAGGCAACATTTTTCATCGTTTTACGAATCGACCTACATATTTATATAACATATTATATATGAACTTTTAGATAATTGAACATGGTATTAGATTTCACCAATACCAAGATGATACAAGAGATGCAAAAAGAATATGGTTTGATGATAATTCTCGCTAATCAAACTGAGAGTGGTGCACTATGTGACGACCTGTACGCGGTCGAATTCAACACGGCGCACAGTGCGTCGAAACGTTCGGAAATAGTTAACATAGCTTCTTTTTTCAGTACCTATTTTCATGTTATTTTATTTTACATTCTTTATTCAATGACACTAGATGTGTTAGAAGATGTTGTTCTTTACTCACAAAAGTGAAAACGCCTTGTATATACAAGCTATTCACACAGCGGAAATCAACGACTACATTAGATGGGCTATGTAGAAGTCGTAGATGGGCAGGCGCTACTTACGTTAAAAGCCTTCAGCCGTTCAGGGTCAATGTCCTGACCTGCTGGCATCTTTTCATCGTCGTCGTTGTCGTCATCATCATCATCGTCCTTGCCTTCACTAGTTTTCGTCATGGCGCTCTGTGGAGCATCATCACACACGTTAGCTACCTTCAACGAGAGAGGATTGCTACAGTTAGACTAGTTCACTAACCTTCAACTAAAGAGGATTGGTACAGTTAGACTAGTTCACCAACCTTCAACTAAAGCGGATTGCTACAGTTAGACTAGATCACTAACCTTCAACTAAAGCGGATTGCTACAGTTAGACTAGTTCACTAACCTTCAACTAAAGCGGAATGCTACAGTTAGACTAGTTCACTAACGTTCTATACCTCTATACCTCTATAGAGGTAAAGAAAGATCTATATATGTGCTTTATAGACTACACGAAAGCATTTGACAAAGTAAAGCATGTGGAAATAATCAATATGCTGGAGAAATTAAACATTGATGGCTAAGATCTGCGCATCATAAAAAAACATTTTCTGGCAACAAACAGCAGCTATACGAATTAACAACCAAACAGGACAATTCCAATATATAAAGCAAGGAGTCAGACAAGGCTGTGTTCTGTCGCCGGATTTGTTTTCACTCTACAGCGAATATATTATGAGATCAATAGTAGACAAAAAAGGAATTGAAGTCAACGGTCACAACATAAATAATTGCGATATGCGGATGACACAGTCTTAATAGCAGAGACAAAGAATGAACTACAAGAAATGATGGACATAATAGTAAAAGAAAGCAACAAGAAAGGTCTCAGTCCGAATAGTAGGAAAACAGAAGTAATGGTTATATCGAAGAAATAATCACCACCATCATGCAGCATAAAAATAAACGAGACAAATCTAAAACAAGTGCAACGCTTCAAATACTTGGGCACAGTGATAACATCAGATGGGAGATGCACCACATAAATAAAAAGCAGAACAACTCAGGCCAAAATGGCATTTCAGAAAATGAAAAATATCTTATGCAACTAATCTATGTCAATAAAAATGAGAAAGAAAGTTCATCGGTGCTATAAAGGACCAATTCTGACCAATGGAAGCGAATAATGGACAGTAGACAAACAAATGAAAAGACGATTAGAGGCCACAGAGATGGGATTTCTCAGAAGAATATTGAAAGTTCCCTGGACAGCTAAAAAGACCAACGAGGAAGTACTCAAAGAGGTCAACACAAAAAGGGAGCTCTTAAAAAAACATCAGAAAGAAGCAATCAACATTTTTCGGGCACATCATGAGAAGAGGAAAGTTGGAATAATTGGTTACAACTGGCAAAATAAAAGGAAAGAGAGATCGCGGGCGACAAAGAGAGAAAATACTGGATAGCTTGGTGTCATGGCATGGAAAACAGTCAACAACAGAACTGATACGATGCACTGTAGATAGAAGATTGTGGAGGGACATGATCACCTATGCCAACCGGTATGGCACATGATGATGATGATAGTAGTCTCCTTCAGTTATAGTTGACTATAGTAGCCTCCATCAGTTATAGTTGACTATAGTAGCCTCCATCAGTCATTGCTGACTATAGTAGCCTCCTTCAGTCATATCTGACTACAGTAATCTCCGTCAGTCATAGTTGAATAGTAGCCTCGAGAGTCATAGGTGTCTATAGATATTGCAGCGCCCCTAAGAAATGTTATTAAACATTTTTATTTTCGCCGCGTTTTCTCCTTTTCTATGAACGTGTCTGCTTCTTGTTTGAGTTGGAGCTTTAGAGTGTGTTTCCAAAGATTGCTGTCTGCAGCTATCTCTTCCTAGTGTACAGAGTTTATGTTTAGTCTTGATGTCCCGTTTACACACGTTAATAAATCGAAGCTGTAGGCGCCTCTAGTTCTTTTGTCATCTGTTAGTTGTCATAATGAATACCTTTTGGTAGGCACTGCAAGTGATCAATCCAGCGTAACCTACGTTGTTTGAGCAGCGTGTTATGTTCACGAAGAATAATAATAAAATGTTATGTTCATGAAGAATAAGAATAAAATGTTATGTTCACGAAGAATAAGAATAAAATGTTATGTTCATGAAGAATAATAATAAAATGTTATGTTCATGAAGAATAAGAATAAAATGTTATGTTCACGAAGAATAAGAATAAAATGTTATGTTCACAAAGAATAAGAATAAAATGTTATGTTCACGAAGAATAAGAATAAAATGTTATGTTCACGAAGAATAATAATAAAATGTTATGTTCACGAAGAATAAGAATAAAATGTTATGTTCACAAAGAATAAGAATAAAATGTTATGTTCACGAAGAATAAGAATAAAATGTTATGTTCATGAAGAATAAGAATAAAATGTTATGTTCATGAAGAATAAGAATAAAATGTTATGTTCAAGATGAATAAGAATAAAATGTTATGTTCACGAAGAATAGGAATAAAATGTTATGTTCATGAAGAATAAGAATAAAATGTTATGTTCACGACGAATAAGAATAAAATGTTATGTTCATGATGAATAAGAATAAAATGTTATGTTCACGAAGAATAAGAATAAACTACTAATTAATACTTTTGTTGTTGTTACGTTCGTCAGCTCTCACCTCTGGCGAGGTCCTAGAGACTGGCAACTGAATTTTGCGTATTAATCCGGTTTTCTCTGGCAGCCTTGCCGCACAGGCAGATAACTCCGTCTTCAGAGGTACTCATATTTTTTCTGTCGATGAGTAATTGAAGTTTCAAGCCGGGCCTCGCTGCTGAGACCAGGGGTGGTTGCCGCAGAGAGAAATAAAATAAATCCCAACTGGTTCAACCGGGATTTGAACCCAACCTCTGTCTCGAGACCGGCGTCTTGCTTCGAGACCAAACAAACCCACACTTATCAAACATGGCGGGATACAACCGCCTTGTAACATTTCCATTTTTATGTTTCTTGTAATTTCTAACTGATCGTATATTTAACAAAAATAATTTGCAACAAAAAAAAAAAAAAAAAACACAACAATTGTTTTAAAATATTAAGTAAATGACGTATTACTCAAACAACTTACGTCACCGCTTTCACTACTTGCTCGTCGTTTCCGTTCAGGGTGACCTTTGTTCACTGCCACTTTTCTGGAATAGGAGAAGCTTTTCTGGAAATTGTTCCCTCTGGAGAGGAATCTGCTGCCCTGTTCTCTGCAGCCAACGTCAGAGTTGGTGCCCTTTTGACTGTTGTCACGTCCTGGACTTCTTCCACTTGTGTCTCTGAGGATTTCATGGACAGAAAAATAAAATAAACAGTGCGAAAAAGATCTTTAGTTTGTTATTTGTTATGGAAAGCTTCGGTATCACTGCAAACGAATTAAAATCCATAATCGCTCAACCGCCCGTGCCAGTAGAATCATCCGAATTACTAACTCATCTCCCAAACAAAGAAAGGTAACTGTAGTCCCCATCGTAGCAGTCTCAGCACACGCCAAAAGGTTTAATGCGAAACCGCGCAGAAAGTGAACACAGCCAACTGTTCCCTGTCATACGATATCATCATTCATCGTAAACAAGCGGGATATCGAACCTTGATCAAAACGGATGAGACACACAGCTCACGGTGTGCACAGAGCACCTAACGCAGTAGCTCCTGCAACAAGCTGGACTTGGAATATGAGGAAACTGCAACAAGGAACACTCTCCATGCATAGCCTTCAATGGTTCCTGCCGCCTATCCACCATATACCATGGAAGTTCACGTCCTCCCGAAAATGATGATCGTCGTATTGAGAACAAAAAATGTATAGCGCTTGATGATGTTAGGACATCGTTCTTGACTCCAACAGAACATATAAACAAACAGTCGTCGAATTATCAGATCTATCACTATAACGCTCGACGTGTTTGATATTTAGATAAATGAAAGAAAAGGAAAAAGAGGTATAGTTACAGCTTTGCAGAGGTGACGGATAATATCAAATAGGATCGACGTTACTGCTGAGTAGGCCTTCAGCTGGAGCAATGGACAGCACACACAGACAAACATATTTACAAAAGGTTCTAGCAACACGATTCTCCCGCTAAAATAAACCAGACAACTCAATCAATGTTTTATTTGTTTGTTTCCCTATACAAATGTACTTGTTCTTGTAGTTTATGCTGGCGTGTGACAGTTCTACTACCACAGACGTGTCATAACACCAAGCTATCTATGATTTTCTCCTTTTGTCATCCGTGATCTCTATTTCCCTCTAATTTTCCCGTTGTAACCTAGTTTCCAACTTTCCTTTTCTCATGAAGTACCCGAAAAATGTCGATTGGTTCTTTGTATGTCGATTGGTTCTTTGTAACGTTCATTGGGAGATCTCTTTTTGTGCTGGCCTCTGAGAATTTTTCCTAGTCGATTTTTTTAATTATCTAGGGAACTCTCAACATTCTTCTGAGAAATCTCATCTCCGAGGCTTCCAATCGTATTTTTCATGTGTTGGTCTACTGTTCATGATTCGCTTCAATAGATCACAATTGGATCAATATAGCACCAATGAACTGTCTTTCTTACTTCTATTGACGTAGACTTTGTTGGACAATATTTTTGTCATTCTCTGAAAATGTGAAAAAACGAGAAACGAGTGGTGGGATTAAACATAATAACATGAATAAGAAAACGATCTTCAACAATAGGAATGAAACAACGATCTTCAACAATAGGAATGAGGAATAGATCTTCAACAATAGGAATGAGGAAAAGATCTTCAACAATAGCAATGAGGAAACGGTCTTCAACAATAGGAATGAGGAAAAGATCTTCAACAATAGGAATGAGGAAAAGATCTTCAAGAATAGGAATGAGGAAAAGATCTTCAACAATAGGAATGAGGAAAAGATCTTCAACAATAGGAATGAGGAAAAGATCTTCAACAATAGGAATGAGGAAATGATCTTCAACAATAGGAATGAAACAACGATCTTCAACAATAGGAATGAGGAAAAGATTTTCAACAAGAGGAATGAGGAAAAGATTTTCAACAATAGGAATGAGGAAATGATTTTCAACAATAGGAATGAGAAAACGATCATCAACAATAGGAATGAGGAAACGATCTTCAACAATAGGAATGAGAAAACGATCATCAACAATAGGAATGAGTCAACGATCTTCGACATGAAACATGGAAGAATATATTTAAAAATGACAACAAAGCTATAAATAAATGTGAATAGTCACACCCATGCTCCTTTTATATCAAAATCAATATGGAGCAGAACACGGACATAAGGAAAGACAAGGGAAAGATGAAGCTACAGCTTTAGAAAATGTGTCGTTGAATGCGAAAAAAGCTAAATGAGAAGAAAATAAATAATGAAGTTCTGACGTTGGGGTGTTGACATACAAATCTAGCAAAGCAAATGAATTAACATGGACATATTAAGACACATAATATAACGCATATGCTTGTCTTTGGTGAAAATGAAAAACGTCTTATGCAATATGTATATGTCAATAGAAGTGAGAAAGAGTTCATCGATGCTATATAGAGCCAACTCTGACATGTGGAAGCGAATCATGGACCGTAAACAAACAAATTAAAAGACGATTAGAGGCCACAGAGATGGGATTTCTCAGAAGAATGTTGAAGGTTCCCTGGACAGATAAAAAAAACTAACGAGTAAGTTGTCAAAGAGGCCAACACAAAAAGGAGCTCATAAGAAACATCAGAAAGAAACAATCAACATTTTTTGGGCACATCACGAGAAGAGGAAAGTTGGAATACTTGGTTACAACTGGCAAAATACAGGGAAAGAGAGGTCGGGGAAGACAAAGAGAGAAAATACTGGATAGCTTTGTGCCATGACAAGGAAAACAGTCAACAACAGAACTGATACAATGCACGGTAGAGAGAAGTTTGTGGAAGGACATGATTGCCTACGCCAACAGGGTATGGCACATGATGATGATGACAATCGGCCTAAAGGAAAAAATGCACGGTAAAGGAGAAAGAGGAAAACACCGACCAAAATGGATGAATATCATCTAGATATCGATTGAAACAAATAGAAGTGAATTAACATCAAGAGGTGGATTGATAACAACGTGGTCGATTGATATCATCATATAGTGAACTTATTACGTCAAGAGGTGACTGGAGAGCCTCATAGTGTACCATCAAAGTAAAGACATAGAAAATTATGAAATGCGTGTTATCCGGTACTCAATGTAGGGACAGCAGGGCCGGTTTTACCATTAGCAATCCTAGACAATCGTCTAGGGAGCTGTGATACGAGGGCGCCAGTTTTATACATTCTCTAGAAAGAGTAAACTGTTACATTTTTTAATATAAATTTTAATTCTTGCAAAATGCTTACTTTTTAAAAAACCTATAAATAAAAATTGTTTGAGATTATAATTTATGTACTCTCAGAAAATAAACTGAAACACAATCAAAATGCCCAATACTTTTCTCATTCTTTCTGACGTTCACTCGAAAACTACCAAATGAATTGCTTGTCTTCGTCATCATCCGTCCTTAAACGGACGTTAAGTGGGCTTAGATGCGGTTTGTTGTTTTTTTGCAGTTAATCAGTGATGTTTGCGCCTTTTGACCCACGACATCCGACTTCACCATAGCATTTTTGAGCACCATATTGCCTTCCCTCTTCGATCCGAACTCTCTTCGTCAGATTGGATAGTTTGTTTACAGGAGCACTGCTGGGAGTTGGAGCAGGGTCTTTATAACATCCTGCCACCTGCAGTCAGCTATGGTTCGCTGACCGTACTCAGCTGCTGATAGGGCTACTTGGCCATTAAAATGGCATTATAATGATTACATACGTACATACAAAAAATACATACATACATAAACACACACGCACATACATACATACATACATAAACACACGCACATACATACAGACCACTATTATGGGCGCTGGAATTGTTCTTTATCAATGAACATCAGAAACTGTGTTCCCGGCCCGGGGAGACAGACAGCACATGATGGACACAAGCAGTGGAGTGTGTATACCCGTGGACATCGATCCTAATACTGCAACAGTTAGTGGCTGGGATGTGGGAGTTAGCGTTGTAGAAGCGGAAGAGAAAGCGGACGTCAAGATATCCATCTTTGTGTTGTAGAAGGATCTGAAGAATTTTTTGCTGACAGGGCAAATAACACGGTGTGTCGTAGATTGTTACCTACGACCTCTTACATCAGGACACACTGAGTTATCTGAGGAGGCAGCGCTGGGTTATCGCCCCCTGCACAAAACATTAAACTCTTCCCAAAGCCAGAAGTGACCGGACAGGAAGGGCTAGAGCAGTGAGTTTCAAACTGTGTGCAGTCGTGTGTTTTGAGTAAATGGAGTCTCATAACTTGTTCACGAGATTTGGTTTATTTTAATTAAGGTTGATCGTTTTAATATGTTGAGAAATGAGACTGTCTGTGAATTGGGGACAAGGAGTCTGGGTCGATCCCGATCGACGGTTTCTTGGTACATACAGCCATAAATGGGTACCTGATTTTAATTTTTGTTGTGCAACATGTCAGTATAAATAGAAGCGAGAAAGAGAGTTCATCGGTGCTATGTTGAGCCAATTCTAACCTATGGAAATGAATCATGGACAGTAGACAAACTAATGAAAAGACAATTAGAGACCTCAGAGATGGGATTTCGCAGAAGAATGTTGAGAGTTCCCTGGACAGCTAAAAAAGACAAACGAGATACTTCTCAAAGAGGCCAACACAAAAAGGGCGTTTCTACAAACATCAGAAAGGAACAATCGACATTTTCCAGGCACATCATGAGAAGAGGAAAGTTGGAGTACTTGTTTACAACTGGCAAAATACAGAGAAAGAGAGATCGCGGACAACAAAGAGAGATGATACTAGATAGCTTGGCACAGCAAATAGTCGACAATTGATACGATGTATTGTGGATAGAAAAGTGTGGAAGGAATTGACTGTCTACGCCAACCGGTAATGCACATAATGAATTTATTTTAGTTGCAAAGAAAGGCCGCATTGACGTATTGCTGACCATCTCACAAAGAATCTGTGGTGGTATTAGATCAGGCAGTAACACCACATTCTCTATTCCCCTAGGGGCGTTCACCCGTCACATTTCTTCGTCAGGCTAATTAGTCTGTCCGCTTTGCGGATCTTTAGAAAAATAGTGAAAACTGGATGTGAGGAAATAAGACCAACAATGAAGTTTTAAATAAGTTGAGAATGATAAAATAAATGACTTAATTCTATTCTAAAAGTCATCTGAAGATGGGAGGTACAAGGTAGACAAGGCAGAGGCAGAATATGATTAAAGTGAACTCACAACATAAGCAGGTGGGCAAAAAAAACTTTGAAAACATGTACCATCAAGACAAGAGACAGAGTAAAATGGCGCTACATGGTAGGCAACTTTGGGTGCGGAGACGGCACCCAATGAATGAATGACGCTACATGGTAGCCAACCTTCGATGTGGGGACGGCGTCCAGTGAATGAATGGCGCTACATGGTAGCCAACCTTCGATGTGGAGACGGCG
Organism: Megaustenia siamemsis; assembly: GCA_032433765.1. Taxonomy (NCBI): domain Eukaryota; kingdom Metazoa; phylum Mollusca; class Gastropoda; order Stylommatophora; family Ariophantidae; genus Megaustenia; species Megaustenia siamemsis. The sequence continues at coordinate 10,703,474 of JAVIAB010000160.1, forward strand.
CCCAATGAATGAATGGCGCTACATGGTAGCCAACCTTCGATGTGGAACGTCGCCCAATGAATGAATGACGCTACATGGTAGCCAACCTTCCATGTGGGGACGGAACCCAATGAATGAATGACGCTCCATGGTAGCCAACCTTCGATATGGAGACGGCGCCCAATGAATGAATGACGCTCCATGGTAGCCAACCTTCGATGTGGAGACGGCACACAATGAATGAATGACGCTACATGGTAGCCAACCCTCGATGTGGAGACGGCGCCCAATGAATGAATGACGCTCCATGGTAGCCAACCTTCGATGTGGAGACGGCACACAATGAATGAATGGTGCTACATGGTAGCCAACCTTCGATGTGGAGACGGCGCCCAATGGATGAATGACGCTACATGGTAGCCAACCCTCGATGTGGAGACGGCGCCCAATGAATGAATGACGCTCCATGGTAGCCAACCTTCGATGTGGAGACGGCGCCCAATGAATGAATGGTGCTACATGGTAGCCAACCTTCGATGTGGAGACGGCGCCCAATGAATGAATGGCGCTACATGGTAGCCAACCTTCGATGTGGAGACGGCGCCCAATGAATGAAGGACGCTACATGGTAGCCAACCCTCGATGTGGAGACGGCGCCCAATGAATGAATGACGCTCCATGGTAGCCAACCTTCGATGTGGAGACGGCACACAATGAATGAATGGCGCTACATGGTAGCCAACCTTTGATGTGGAGACGGCGCCCAATGAATGAATGGTGCTACATTTTAGCCAACGTTCGATGTGGAGACGGCGCCCAATGAATGAATGGTGCTACATGGTAGCCAACCTTCTATGTGGAGACGGCGCCCAATGAATGAATGGCGCTACATGGTAGCCAACCTTCGATGTGGAGACGGCGTCGAATGAATGATTAATGCTGAACTTATTTGATTCAAACAAAAGAACATCATATCCAGCACGGAAGCAAAGGAGCATCACAGCAGCAGAGTTGGAAGCTGCGACCCACAGCTGTTTGCTTCAGTCAGGATCGGTGAACCAGAACCATCCACACCCTACTCCACCTCTTCGTGGTGCCTCTAATAACAGACAGACTTTTCAAATCTAGCCAAACTTTTATGATCGAAGAGAGAAAACAACCCGGCACTCAAAAATAACATGGTGAAGTCGGATGTTATGGACCGAAAGTCGCAATTATTACAGTTTTACTGCAAACGTCGAAACAACGCCCACTTAACGTTCTTCTAAGAACGAGTGACAATCAATTTTTTTAGTAGTCGCAGGGTGAGCGACAGAAAGAAAGATAGAATAGAATAGAATAGAATAGAATAGAATAGAATGGAATAGAATAGAATAGAATAAAATAGAATAGAATAATAACAATTTTGTAAAAATGTTGGTACCATTCCGAATAAAGCTTGGAAACCGCCGCATGAGAGGATGGATCAATAGGAAAGTCTTACGTCTACAGTTCTTCTTTGGCCTTCTCCTCGAGAAACTGGAACACATGAACTGCTTGCGTGGACTTCTCACTGGCAGTCCGGAACTGGGTGAGGGGTCGTGGTGGCTGCTGGGAATGTAACAATGGGGACCTCTGTTTCTCCAGTGCCACGAGACAGGCAGAGCAGGTGTGCAGTCAATGACGCAAGCTATTTTTATAGTAACCAGATGTATGTTTAGCATATGGTGGTGACTCCCGTCTGAATAGTTATACAGAAATGAATTCTGGCGTCATTATTAGCGAACCAGAACAGGTGGAGACCATAATTCGCTTCAGCTTTGTGATATTTATTATCATCAGGTGCCATGCCGGTAAAAAAAAAAAACCTAAAGTACCCCCGTCACGCCAAGTGGCGTATAGGGAATATGGTGTTAGTGACCATACATTTTACAGACCTTCGGCACATGATATTTGCGGTAATGTGGTCGGTATTACGCCCGTGCCGCTTTACTTTCCCAGAAAAAAATCTGGTACCCATTTAAGGCTGGGTGAAACGGAAGCCGTCGGTTGGGATCGAACCCTACCTCTTGTCCTTTGTAGGACAGTTCACTAACCACTGAGCTATCGCGGCTCCCCTATGCCGGCTAGCGCAGGCGATATCTTCACATCAATATGTCCTTCATTCATGTCATAATTTCAGTCAGTGATTTTTTATTATGCCATTTGAAGAACATTGATGAGAGAGGCAAGAGCAGCAGGAATCGGCTCCCTCAATGAGATAGAACTGCTTGCACAGAACAGAGACAGATGGCGAGATTTGATAAAATATCTTTAAAAGAAAACTGCTAGAACAAAAATTCATATAGGAGAAGGTGTATCTTGGTCTACGCCCTATGGGCCGGTTACGGCTCGAAAGGTCAATAGATTTGGATAAGCTGTTCAATATTGTTTCTCTTGGTATTCCGTTGCACTTCTTTCCATTCACTCTCCCTGTTGATATAGTGTTTTCAATGCCTTCTTTTCGCATGACATGTCCACTATATGTATGTTGTCTCTTCCTTATGATTTTGATGATGTTTTTGGTTTGTCTAGCTCGTTTTAAACATTCTTTCGTTGTAATTTTTGCTTTCCATGGAATTCGTGGAATTCTTATAAACAGATTTGTGGTATTAGATTAAACAGATTAATCCCCTTGGCAACATCAACAACTTAAATGATTTGGCCACCTGGTCAGAATGAATCCTTACCAATCACCAAGGGCGTTCTTCTCGAGAATGCATGGAAAAAGACCTCGAGGAAGACCTAGAAGAAGATGGATAGATGCAGTGACAGAGACATGTAACAACAAAGGAAAATCACTAATTCAGACAGTTCGAACAGCTCAAGGACGACAAATGATATAAACCACGACACCTTTTAGGCATCAGTGAGAAATAGAAAGAAGAAGAAAGATCACCTTGGCAAAGTTAGTTTGCATCAGAGAAGAAAGATCATCTTGGCAAAGTTAGTTTGCATCAGAGAAGAAAGATCATCTTGGCAAAGTTAGTTTGCATCAGAGAAGAAAGATCATCTTGGCAAAGTTAGTTTGCATCAGAGAAGAAAGATCATCTTGGCAAAGTTAGTTTGCATCAGAGAAGAAAGATCATCTTGGCAAAGTTAGTTTGCATCAGAGAAGAAAGATCATCTTGGCAAAGTTAGTTTGCATCAGAGAAGAAAGATCATCTTGGCAAAGTTAGTTTGCATCAGAGAAGAAAGATCATCTTGGCAAAGTTAGTTTGCATCAGAGAAGAAAGATCATCTTGGCAAAGTTAGTTTGCATCAGAGAAGAAAGATCACCTTGGCAAAGTTAGTTTGCATCAGAGAAGAAAGATCATCTTGGCAAAGTTAGTTTGCATCAGAGAAGAAAGATCACCTTGGCAAAGTTAGTTTGCATCAGAGAAGAAAGTCACAGGCTTTTCAAAGTCATCGAGGATGTCGGATGTGTCAGATCGAACAGAGCTAGGTATCTCAGCTAGATAGGCTTTTTTTACAGGTACTTATAACAACAAAGAGGCCGCATGAACCACGGCCTGTACTCTACAGGGAAGCTCAGTTGTTAGTGAACGGGACTGCAAAGTATAAGAGGTCAGGTTCTATCCTGATCGACAGCTTCCAGGTACACCAAGCCTTAATGGGTACCGGAGTTTTTCTGGGAAAGTAAAGCGGCGCAGGCGTAATACCGACCACATTACCCCAAAAATCATGTGCTGAAGGTCTGTAAAATTTATGGTCACTAACACCATATTCCCTATACGCCACTTGGCGTGACGGGGGTATTTTACTTTACTATCTCTATCACAACAAATGAGGCTTTACAAGGTAAATAAAGAAGAAAAGAAGAGAACAATAAAATAGAGGAGCAATAAAATGGAAAGAAAAAAGGAGAGAACGGGCAATAATTATATAATAACACGAAGGTTAAAATGAGAAAAAAAGGATCAAAAAGAGGAAAAATTAAGAGCAGCAAGAAGAAGGAGATTCTAAATTAATATTGCACAAATAATTTGTGCGTCATTATCATCATGTTTCAAAACTCGTACAGTTACCGTTGAGCTCCAGCCCAGTATCTATTTTGTAAACCAGTTGTTCTGTTCGTCATAATATCATCTCACGTCTCCTAGCGCGCCTCTCTTCTCAGCGTGCACCCGATAAGTTTACGGCAAAGCCGCCATATTTGCACATTTGGGCCCGACACATCCGTCTTCGCGATGGTTAGATTTACTTAACATTTTTTTTTGTCTGGGTAGCCGCTATATTTTACCTACCATTTTCGACTTTTAGCTTCCAAACGTTCTTTAACGTGCGCTCGTGCGCACGGGACCTCTTGTGTTTTGCCGCTTTCCGAGACGACTAGACATCGAATCTCACAATCAAGAAACCAGGAGGGGACGGGGAAGGGAGTAACGTCACAAGGAAACCACGAATTCGATTTTGAAAATTCACACCGTCTGTAGTAGGAATTGAACCCTGGACAGTTTTGTCCAGTGGCTGATGTCTTATCTCTAGACTACTCAGCCCCCCCCCCCAATTTGTCCGTCCGTCCATCCGTCGGCCTCCCGCCACCCACCCACCAACCCATCCGCCGTCCGTCTTTCCGTCTGTCTGTGTATATCTGTCTGTCTGTGTCTGTCTGTATCCATCCATTTGTCCGTCCGTATGTCTGTGTCTGTCTGTCTCTTTGTGTCTGTCTATGTCTATCTGTCTATGTCTGTCTGTATATGTTTGTCTGTCTGTCTGTCTGCATTCATCCGTCCGTCCGTCTATCTGTCTGTCTGTTTGTCTGTGTCTGCATCCACCCATCCGTCCGTCTGTCTGTCTGTCTTTCTGTGTCTGTCTGTCTGTCTGTCTGTGTCTGTCTGTGTCTGTCTGTCTGCATCCATCCGTCTGTCTGTCTATCTATTGTCCTTTCGAGCCGCAGTTGCCACTTAGGAGAGAAGTTCTAGACTCTTGTGTCCGACTACCAGACCTTGCACAGGACCTACATTTTGTCTCGGCACACAGCTCTATTCTAGGCTAGTTGCTCTATCTCAGCGAGGGAGCTGATGCCTGTTGTTGTTGCCTCTCGCTTTAATGTTATTTTTTTAGCGTTTCTCTAGGTCGGAATCTTCTTCTTTTACACTCTGTTCCCATTTGAGGGCTTCCTATGAGATTCTTGTCTGCTTCTAACATTTAAATCATTGTATATAGGCGTGGATACCTGAATTAGTTTAAATAAAATACGCATCAGATGGGAAAACATTGTCTACAGCAGGGATGGCCAATTTCTTTCAAATGGCGGGCCACATTTTTATTATTTTTTTTTTTTTGAGGCGGGCCACACACATAACAACATCAATACAACTAAACTTGGTATTTGTTTTAAGGTAATATTTTTGTTATTTATCGGCATTATTTGCTTAAATAAATCATTTTGTTGCAACAGAGTTAAAAATGCCTAGTTGATATGTAAAAATGAATAAAAGTTGCTATTTATATTGTTTAACAAACATGTTTTAGTTAGGTCATTTTAAAGTTGACATGTAACAAACCTTAATGAGAACAATGTGGACGTTCATGTGCAGCAACAAGTTCATCAAAGTCAATGTGTAAAGATGATGATGAAATTCGTAATAAATCCTGAAGGTGGCCATCAGTGAGCCGGTTTCTTTGTGACGATTTAATCTCCTTCATTGTTGAAAAAGCGCATTCACATATACTGAAGGGAGGTCAAAAAGTAATGCACACCAATTTTTTTCTCGGCTAATAATAAAGATAGGAATATGAAATTTTGCACACTTGGAATATGACATGTTCCAATTATGTGCACCAAATTGCACAGCATTCTGATAAATATTACGCAATCTATGAACCGTTAAAATGGAGCTTGTCAACAATGTCCGTTACAAACAGCGAATTGTCATAGAATTTCTGGTTGCGGAAAAAGAAACTGTGGCAAACATTCATAAACGACTGTGTGCAGTGTACAAATGTTCTGCAGTCGATAGGAGCACAGTTAGTCGCTGGGTTCAGAGAATTAAAGCTGCAGAAAGTGTACGAGTGGAGCTGCATGATTTACCGCGTTCTGGACGTGTTGCCTCGGCTACCAGCACAGACTTGTTAAACCGGGCTGATGCCACTATTCGTAAGGATAGGCGTATCACTAGTCAGCAATTGGCATTGCAGCTTACAGTCAGCAAGGGAAGTGCAATCGCACTTTTTAAAACTCTCGGATATTCAAAGATTTGCGCTCGATGAGTTCCTCGGTGCCTAACAAATTATCACAGAGTTCAAAGGAAAACATTCTGTTCTGAATTGTTGGAGCGTTTCGGTGTTGAAGGAGAAATGTTTTTGTCAAAAATTGTTACCGGTGACGAAACGTGGGCACATTATTATGAGCATGAAACAAAAATGCAGTCAATGGAATGGCATCATCCGCAGTCACCAAAAAGAAAAAAATTCAAAACATCTCCATCAGCCGGAAAGGTGATGATCACTGTCTTCTGGGACATTGATGGTGTGATTCTTGTTGATGTAATGACAAGAGGTGAGACAATCAACTCGACAGCTTACATCAATACACTGACAAAACTCAAAAATCGGTTCCACAGAGTTCGGCCTAATAAGCCATCTGCAGATTTGTTGCTTCAACATGACAATGCACGCCCTCACACAAGTCTGGTAACACGGGAAGAAATCAACAAATTTGGTTGGACTGTACTGCCCCATCCTCCTTACAGCCCTGATCTGGCTCCCTCAGATTTCCATCTGTTTGGACCACTCAAAAAATTCCTGCGTGGGACACACTTTGACAATGATGAGGATGTGATCCGTGCAGTTAAAAAATGGCTACGCGAGCAGGACAAAACTTGGTACAAACGAGGCATTCATGACCTAGTTTCGCGTTGGCGTAAGGCAATACGCTTGGACGGAGATTATGTTGAAAAATAGGTAGTGTAAAGGGGATGTTCAGCTACAATCTGTGAAAATTTCACACATTTTGCCCGAATAGTTTCCGAGAAAAAAATTGGTGTGCATTACTTTTTGACCTCCCTACGATATGTGCTTCCGAACATAGAAGTAATTTTCAAACTGAAATCACTCAATGCGGGATATTTTTCCTGTGGCACAAGTTTCCAAAAATCAACTCCTATCTCCATCCTTGATTGGAAAAAGGGGTCACTTTGGAGGTTACATAACTCCAACTGAAAAGTGTCATATTGTTGGAAAATGTCACACTTCATAGGGTTGTTAAACAAAGCCAGTTCTGGTCGTATACCACTGATGTCAGAAAATCGTTCACTGAACTGCTCCAATAGTTTGTCTAACATTAATACAGAAAATTTGAAATCAGTGTCACTGCGCTCCTCAATCAATTCTTTGCACGAAGGAAAATGAATGAAGTTTTCTTTGGCCAGGGTAGATCTAAAAACTTTTAGTTGACTTATAAATCCATCTAGGTGTCCTACCAAATCTGAGACTGTTTGGGAACGTCCCTGTAGCTTCACGTTGAGTTCATTCATGTGCTGGGTGATATCAGTTAAAAAGGCCAATCCGCTGTTAAAATGTGGATCAGACATTTTTCTGATCAGTTCTTTGTTGGTATCATGTTTTTCTAAAAACTGCTTTATCTCGTTTCTCAAAGCAAAAAACCGCCTCAAACAATTCCCTCTGCTTACCCAGCGTACTTGTGTGTAGAGCAGCAAATCGCCATATTCAACCTCAACTTCTGATAGAAAATTTATAAACTGTCGGTGTGTCAAAGCCTGATTCCCGCCTTTTATTAAATTCACACACTTTATTACAGTTTTCATAACATCCTCCACGTCTAGAATCTTGCCACACAGCGCCTCCTGGTGCATAATGCAATGTAATGCTGGGCAATGGATTCCAGCCTTCCTTAATAATCCAACTAAACCTGTTTGAGAACCACACATTGACTTAGCGCCATCTGTCACTATTGCTGAAAGTCTGTTTATGTCACCGATACCGTTAACAACTTTCATAACTGAGTCATAAATGTCTTGACTTTTGGTCGTATTATGCCATGAATCTAAAGCTAGTAGCTCTTCATTGATAATAAAGTCTTTTGAAACAGTTCTTATGAATATTAAAAGTTGGGCTGTTTCTGAAATGTCAGTAGATTCATCCAAAGCCAGAGAAAAGTAAGCGGAATTTGTAACGACACTCTTTAATTTACTAGATATACGAGAACTTATTTCCTCAACCCTTCTAGTTACTGTCTGTTTTGATAGTGGAACGCTCTCAAAATGACTGGCAATTTTTTTCTTCCCCAAATGCACGCGCCATGTTAAAAAAAAACAACGCTTTACGAAGTCACCGTCACATAATGATTTTATTTCGCTATCTCTGCGCTTACAACAAACGATGCCATTAAGGAACTTGTTTGTTTTGTTGTTAGTGTAGTAAAAACCGATTTCTGAGCTATAACCTTTTTCTTCAAATCGCACACAAGCGTAGAACGTATTGTACCAATGTAGTCCTTGTATTTAGCGGCGTGGTGCTGTGTGTAATGCCATTAAAGATTATACTCTTTATTTATAGACAACACTTGCAAACACACAAGTCACTGTGGTCCTTATTGTTGATAAATAAAAAATCATGTTCCCATTTCTCATGAAAAATCAGATTTTTTTCATTTAATTGACGTTTGTTGCTCATATTATACCACGACCGAAGCAACAGACAATGAAAACACAGATTACAACAATAGCACTGTTTCCTGTTAAAAATGGAACTGTTCACTGTAACTCGACAAAATCAAAATGATCAGATCGGATATCGGATATATAATTTTAACTGATGAAAAGAGGATTGGAGAGAAAGAAACTGAAAGTAAAATAATTGTGGGGTGAATGTGTTGGGAAGGAGGAGATGGGTGACTGACAGTATTTCTTGGCGGAAACTGTTTGAACTCGCCGAACCGAGAGTCGGTTATAGAACCATTCGTCGGCATTTTCCTTTGTTTCAATCGATCGCAGGATGATCAAAGAAAAGAAGGATGGGTCGGGAATGACGGGAATGCGACATTAAACTAACTACTAGAGTGTTCCGAGTTTTAAACATAGGTCTACTTGTACTATTATTCTTCTTTGATTTACCTCGGATGTTTCCACGAATAATTATACTTTTGTTATAGAGTGAGCTCATGAAAGCATGGGGCAGGTAACTTAGTTGTTACCCGCTTCTCAATAGACAATAGCAGTAACAGATGGTAGCGAACAGCAGTAATTAGGACATACATTTAAGTATGGAAAATTTCCAGCCAGAATAACAAGTTAAGGGATAATAGAAGTTCACATAAGGGTAGTGGATACACAGAAAGTGGGAAGGAGGTAATGTCCAGAATTACTGGACGACACGATGATGAGTTTAGGTCCATGGAAATTTCCACTTCAACTTTTAGGCAATGCATGACAATAGCATACATTGACCCCATGACTTTGGCCCATCTGATAAATAAGTTGTCATCCAACTACCAGGATAGGTCATTGTCATGGGGTAATAATTATTTAAATAGGGCATAGAGATTCACGAAGACAAGATATTTTCATCAAACCATGAGAATAGTTCAAGTTACGGTTACAGAATTATCAGGAGTGACCAACTCAAGTGACCAGAAGAGGCAAATTTTCACTTTGCGACAGTTTGATTGGCTGCTGATTTTAGGCGAAGAGTGTGAGGTTGGAGTATTTAAACTTCAACACGATAGGTTTAAGTCAGGAGTCAGGGATAGAACAGTCAGAGATAGGGCCAGTCAGGAATGAGAATTAGAAAAGTTAGGAAATTAGACACAGTTAGAAAAGTTAAGATTAGAAAGTTGAGCCAGCTAGTTAGGAAGTTAAGAATCTTCAAGTTGTAGTTTTAAGTCAGTTGAGAAGTTATTAAGTAAGTTGATAGAGAGTAGTGAGTATAGCAATGAAATATGAACTTTAGTGTTGTGGAAGTGCTTAAGGGTATTTCAAGTTGTTTCACATTCCTAACTCATGAACGTAAGTTGAATAATGTTGTATGCAAGATATGCACTTGGACTGATCATAGCCATCGGCGATTTGCCTCAGAGAAGTCCAGAATTAATTAACATTAATTTAAGATAAGTGCGTCCACTACAGAACGATCATAGGCCAAGATTAATAATAGAAATCAATAAACTGATTATGATTATATAATGAGAGTAAAGGAATCTGTCATGATTTACCTGTTGTGATCAACTGATAAATGTGATGTGCTGTCAAGTTATAATATAATATCAGAAACAAGAAACAATAAATATACTTTAATACTTTATTTTAAACAAACTACTAGGGAATATTTGAGTTCGCTTTCTCCGCGGTAGAAGTTAATGTCACAATTTTAAATCAATTTTACCCAGGACATTTTACTAAATGCAACCTGATTTTATTTTTTATCCGCCGCGGGCCAAAAAAAAAGGACGTCGCGAGCCACTTGTGGGCCGCGGGCACCTTATTGCCATCCCTGGTCTATACACGATGAAACAAATGTAACTTACCACTTGCCGTATTGAGTTTGTCTGATGAAGGGATACAATTAATGAACGAACAATAGACATGTTAGCAAATACAGGGTTTAGTTTGTAGATGTAATGATGTCTAGAACAACTTTATGGAGACAGAACGCAACATAATGTGAAATAAAGTAAACTACTGTGGATACAGGACGAGATTGTAAGTGATATAGATTTAGTACCGTGGATACAGGACGAGATTGTAAGTGATATAGATTTAGTACTGTGGATACAGGACGAGATTGTAAGTGATATAGATTTAGTACTGTGGATACAGGACGAGATTGTAAGTGATATAGATTTATTACTGTGGATACAGGACGAGATTGTAAGTGATATAGATTTATTACTGTGGATACAGGACGAGATTGTAAGTGATATAGATTTATTACTGTGGATACAGGACGAGATTGTTAGTGATATAGATTCAATACTGTGGGTACAGGAAGAGATTGTAAGTGATATAGATTCAATACTGTGGGTACAGGAAGAGATTGTAAGTGATATAGATTTAGTACTGTGGATACACGAAGAGATTGTAAGTGATATAGATTTATTACTGTGGGTACACGAAGAGATTGTAAGTGATATAGATTTAGTACTGTGGATACACGAAGAGATTGTAAGTGATATAGATTTATTACTGTGGGTACACGAAGAGATTGTAAGTGATATAGATTTAGTACTGTGGGTACACGAAGAGATTGTAAGTGATATAGATTTAATACTGTGGATACACGAAGAGATTGTAAGTGATATAGATTTATTACTGTGGGTACACGAAGAGATTGCAAGTGATATAGATTTAGTATTGTGTATACACGAAGAGATTGTAAGTGATATAGATTTATTACTGTGGATACACGAAGAGATTGTAAGTGATATAGATTTATTACTGTGGGTACACGAAGAGATTGTAAGTGATATAGATTTATTACTGTGGGTACACGAAGAGATTGTAAGTGATATAGATTTAGTACTGTGGATACACGAAGAGATTGTAAGTGATATAGATTTAATAGGGAACAGGCAAATAATTGCAATGCTGCGGTAAAGCTGGTAGCAAGGAGCCAATGGTGGGGTGTGCTAAACACTCCAAGGTATGGTGACAGCTTTACAAATAAAGAACACAACACAATACTGACGTTTCGGCCTGTGGCCTTCTTCAGAATACATGGACAACGACAACAAGCGGTGAAGCACAATTACTACATGTTAGATGATAAAGTGGAGGGCGAGGAAAGTAGGATGCAAAAATAAGAAAAGAGAGAAATGAATTTTACATGATGAGAGGTATGATGGGCGTCAAAATATATAAAATAGAAAAAGAGAGAGAAAAATGTATAATAAATTGTACTTAGCTGAGCTCAGAGCAGGGAGCAGGAAAACTGTAATCCGTGCTGAAACCAGTCGGAATGACTAAATGACTAAAAGCGCAGAGAACGTGTATAGAAAGCAACACGTGACAAAGACAGGTCAGTAAAGAGGGCAAAAAGGATCAAATTTCGGGAAAACCAAAAAGGGGGGGGGGAAAGGGGGCATAGACGAGGATACTCCTGGGACACAACAAGCAATACATATAAATCACTCAACAATGGAAGTGAGAGATCACGCGAGAGGTTAAGAGAAAGAAATAGAATGACACGACAAAGTAGTAAACTAGGCAGTGGGTGAGAGAGATGGACTCTACAGAATGGATGGCCTCGAACTGAACGAGTTGAGAGGTAGGTCAACGAAAGGAAGGATTGGATACTGGAGGAAGAGATACGGTGAGGAAGAATAATAAAGCCGGTATAATGAGAAGGGCGATAGAGGGGTGGTCCGGAGGAAGTTAGTCTATCGGGAGGTAGGGAAGTATTGGAGGAGGAGGTATGGAGAGGAGGGATAAGAAGCAGGTATGTGAAAACTGGATAGGGGGAGAGGCGGTAGGTCAGAAGTGAATGGAAAAAGAGAAAGTCTGGAAGAAGTGGAGCAATAGGGGATGGTGTGCAAGAGGTATGAACCATAGGAGGTAAAGAAGTAGGGAAATGATAGAACAAAGGGGGGAATGAAAGTGGGCATCAGGATAAGGGGGATACTGGAATAGTAGGTATAGATGAGTAGTGACTACAAGTTAATAGAGAGGAGAGGGGTGAGCTAGGAGTAGATCAGCAGAGGGGTGGTAGGAAGGACGAGGGACAATAGAGGTGGGCAGAGAGATCGTACGTACAGTCCAGGTGGAGAGGTGATATAGTGATAAAGAGGTAAAGGACATGAAGATAGTCAGAAGAGAAAAAGGTGTAGGGAGAGGGGGGGGGGTTTAGGAGGAAGAAGGCAAGATGGGGGTTACTCAAAGAGGATATGAAAAGCAGGGATGGACGAGGAGTAGAGGACCCAAGAAGAGAAATAGGAAGAGAGGTCCATAGGTAGGAGGATGGAGTCGGAGGCAGGAGGGTCCTCAGAGGGACAGGGATACATTGATGCCACGAGGGGTGAGGCAGCCCCAACGAGCGATCAGACGGTGCTCAAGAGTGAGCCGACTGTGGTGATCAGAGGAGCATGATACTAGGCCAGTTACCAAGACATCAGTCTTACCTCGATGGCCCCTCGAGTTAAAGTGGGCTGCTACAGGAGTGTCCGCTTCTTGGGTGATGTCATTCAAGTGTTCACGGCACCTATCGCCGATTCTGCGACCAGACTGACCGATGTAGGTCAACTTGCATCGCTTACAGATGATGGCATAAATGATGTTCCGCGATGTGCAAGTGAATCCCTCTCTGATCTCGAAAGGACCATTAGGGAAGAGGACAGTGTCGGTCTGGAGAACGTGGTCACAAGTTTTACATACTCTCCGGTTGCAGCGGATAGTGCCTCGATGGCTGAAGTGGTCAGCAGGAAGACGGCCCCTGACAAGAAAGTCTCGGAGGTTCCGGTCACGTCTAAAGGCCACTAGTGGTGGGTCAGGGAAGAGCAGACGAGTAGTAGGGTCAGATCGAAGAATAGGGAGGTAGCGGTGGATGGTCCTAATAGCGGCGTAGTGGTGAGGGTGATGGGTGAGAGCGAGCACTACTCTATCAGAGGGGGGATGAGTAGAGGGGGTAAGAGCAGACTGACGTGAAGTGTGGAGAACTCGACGCAGGGCAGGGAGGAGAGCTGATTCAGGATAGAGACGTCGGCGGAAGAAATCAAGCATAAGGTGGGCATTGTGAAGGAAATCTTCGTCGTCTTGGCAAAGGCGACGAAGTCTGAGAAGCTGGGAATAGGGAAGAGAGTTCTTGCAGGATGTAGGATGAGAGGAGTCGTAGCGGAGGAAACTATGGGAGTCAGTGGCCTTGTAGAAGACCGAGGTGAGAAGATGAGAGGTGCCCAAGGAGACTAGGATGTCCAGGAAAGATACGGAGGAGGTGGAGATGTGGAAGGTGATGTGGATAGAGGGGTGGAAATGTCCGACATATTCGATGAAACGGGAGATCTCATCTTCTGGAAGGTCAGACAGACCAATGCAGTCATCAATGTACCTACGATACATGAGGGGAAGAGGGCCCTGGTAGGTATGGATGATTTGGTGCTCAAGGTAACCCATGAAGAGACAAGCATAGCTAGGGCCCATTTTAGTGCCCATCGCCACACCGCTGATCTGGGTGAAGAAATTGCCATTGAACTCGAAAGAGTTGAGGTTCAAGACTAATTCTGCTAGACGGAGGAGGACGCCAGTGGCGATGGAGGGTTGGATCCTACGGTCCAGGAAAAACTGAAGAGCTTGAAGGCCGTCGGAGTGGGGAATAGAAGTATACAGGGAGCAGACATCCATAACGAAGAGGCGGTAGTGACGATCAGGAAGGAGGGTGATAGAGGAAAAGATGTTAAGGGCGTCGTTAGTGTCTTTGACATACGAAGGGAGGCCCATAACTATGGGTTGAAAGACACTGTCGAGGAAGTCAGAAATGAGAACAGTAGGACATGAGATGGAAGAGACAATAGGACGTCCAGGAGAGTCAGGTTTATGTATTTTAGGCAGCATATAGAAAGAGGGTCTGCCCAAGCAGTGGTCAGGAAGGATCATGCGGGAGGAGCTAGAGGGAAGTAATCCATCCTGAATGAAACGGAGGATCGTACGACGCACCACGGCGTTATTAGAGACAGTAGTGTCGTCGGGGGTGGGGAGGTAGAAAGTCGAGTCGGATAATTGTTTATCCCCTTCCCGGATATAAAGGTCTTTCCTCCATACCACCACAGAGCCGCCCTTGTCGGCCGGCTTGATGACAATATCATCACGTCGGCGAAGATCCTGGAGGGCTTGGTACTCTTCACTACTAAGATTAGAGCGTCGAAGTCTATGGGGACGAAGTGCCTTAATATCCCGGTAGGTACTGTTAATGAACTGGTCCAAAGCCTGTGATTCGCCCGAGCGGGGAGTCCAGTCAGATTTACGGGAGGAAAAGCGGGCAAATTCGTCTGTAGGAGGAGGTTGAGAGGAAGAGTTCGGATGATTAAAGTAATAGAGTTTGAGTCGTAGTCGTCTGTGATACTCCTGAATGTCCCGTAAGAGAGAGAATGAGTCACTCAAAGGGCGAAGGGGGACAAACTTAAGACCCTTGCTGAGAAGAGAGCGCTCATGGTCGGAAAGGGGCAAATCAGGGGGAATACAAGTGACAAGGGAGCTAGAGTCAGAGGCATTGGGGAGAGGAGGAGGTGGGGGAGGAGGAGGAGGAGGACGGAGGTTCAAGAGTTTACGTTTGTGCTGAGAGGATAAAAAGTCATACATAGATCGGTTGTGGTGGTGGATGGTATGGCGGATGAAGCGAAGAGTCCCAGGAAAGTTAGAGGTGAGTAGATGGAGTTGGGATAGGAGGTGTTGTTGGCGGGTGTTGAGGTGGGATATAAGACGAGAGTGGCTAGAAGCGACAAGACGAACACGTTTCAGGCCATGCTGGAGTTCAAGGTTCTGCAGTTGGCGGCGAAGATAGTTAGAGAGGTAGGGTTGACCGACTTGAGGTGAGAAGTGAGATCGGAACCCACACGGGAGAATTTTACGATGGAGGCAGTTGTTCAAGAAATTGAGGTGACAGGTAAATCTAGTTTTCTTGAAAGTAGTGAAGGCAAAGTCCTTAGAGATGTTAGAGAGTTCGGGGGGTAGAGTGGAGAAGGAGGCGATGATGGAGTGACGGATAGAATGAGATAGATGTTTGAGGGAGGGCATAGTGAGGAGATGGAGAGAAGATCGAGAAAGAAATGAGAGATAAACCAACTAGATGAAGATAGGTAGGATACGTGAAGGTATAGAGAAGCCAATAATAGAAAGAGGGAAGGTAGTGAATAGAAAGTATGAGGAGCAAAGTGCAAGAGGGGAGGGTAAGGAAGCACCCAGAAGTGAAGGCGAGGAGAGACTGACGAGAGATAGAATAGGTAGGTGAAAGAACGGAGTGGAAATGGTTCTAACTAAAGTACACAGAGATGAATGACGTTAAACAAACATAAAGTAGCAGCGATATCAATTGAGTAGGGAACAGGCAAATAATTGCAATGCTGCGGTAAAGCTGGTAGCAAGGAGCCAATGGTGGGGTGTGCTAAACACTCCAAGGTATGGTGACAGCTTTACAAATAAAGAACACAACACAATACTGACGTTTCGGCCTGTGGCCTTCTTCAGAATACATGGACAACGACAACAAGCGGTGAAGCACAATTACTACATGTTAGATGATAAAGTGGAGGGCGAGGAAAGTAGGATGCAAAAATAAGAAAAGAGAGAAATGAATTTTACATGATGAGAGGTATGATGGGCGTCAAAATATATAAAATAGAAAAAGAGAGAGAAAAATGTATAATAAATTGTACTTAGCTGAGCTCAGAGCAGGGAGCAGGAAAACTGTAATCCGTGCTGAAACCAGTCGGAATGACTAAATGACTAAAAGCGCAGAGAACGTGTATAGAAAGCAACACGTGACAAAGACAGGTCAGTAAAGAGGGCAAAAAGGATCAAATTTCGGGAAAACCAAAAAGGGGGGGGGGGAAAGGGGGCATAGACGAGGATACTCCTGGGACACAACAAGCAATACATATAAATCACTCAACAATGGAAGTGAGAGATCACGCGAGAGGTTAAGAGAAAGAAATAGAATGACACGACAAAGTAGTAAACTAGGCAGTGGGTGAGAGAGATGGACTCTACAGAATGGATGGCCTCGAACTGAACGAGTTGAGAGGTAGGTAGGTATATAGATTTAATACTGTGGATACACGAAGAGATTGTAAGTGATATAGATTTATTACTGTGGGTACACGAAGAGATTGTAAGCGAAAGAGATTTGGTACTGTGGATACACGGAGAGATTGTAAGTGATATAGATTTAGTACCGTGGATACAGGAAGAGATTGTAAGTGATATAGATTTAGTGCTATGGATACATGAAGAGATTGTAAGTGATATAGATTTAGTACCGTGGATACAGGAAGAGATTGTAAGTGATATAGATTTAGTGCTATGGATACACGAAGAGATTGTAAGTGATATAGATTTAGTACCGTGGATACACGAAGAGATTGTAAGCGAAAGAGATTTTGTACTGTCGATAGAGGACGAAAGTTGTAAGAGAAAGAAATTAAGATCTGTGGATAGAGGAAGAAAGTTGTAAGAGAAAGAAATTAAGAGCTGTGGATAGAGGAAGAAAGTTGTAAGAGAAAGAAATTAAGATCTGTGGATAGAGGAAGAAAGTTGTAAGAGAAAGAAATTAAGTACTGTGGATACAGGAATAAAGTTACAATAGCACTGTAATTATTATCATTTGTATAGATACTCAGGTCTAAGTAACTGTCCGTTGATTCTCAATTTTGATGGTACATCGTCACACGGATGTAAGAATAGCAGTAACGTTTAAATATTTCCAGACTGTGCGAGATCTGTCATAAAACGAACACAGCTTTACACGTTCTTTATCAAATATGTATTATATCTGTCCTAAAACGAACATAGCTTTACAATTTATAAATGCCTGTCGCTGGAATAAAAATGCTTCTCAGAAAAACGTAACGGGAGATAATCTTCTCAAACTAAAGATCCAAATTTTGAGCCCGTGTTTTGGCCCTTTACCCTGTAAACTTATTTCGGATATTTAATCTTTTTTCTGAGCGTTCCAATGACAAACAATAATTCACAAGCAGAAGAAAAAGACTCAAGATGCAACAAAGCTTACCAAATCATTTGACAGTTATCAGGACTATTGTCCAACAAGGAAATAACTCTAGAGGCAAAACGGGCACCACTCTACAGTACAATCTTCATCCCAATGTTGTATATCAATGAAAGTCCTGAACCCTAACTAGATTCATGAACTAAAAAATAAAAAAACCACTACCGAGATGGAAATGTGTCAGACGAATGACAGGAAATGGGCTGAAAGATGGGATCAGAAGTAAAGAACTGAAAAACAAGCTAGGAATAATCCCCGCCATAGAGTTCATAAAGAAACAACAGATAAAATTGTTTGGCTCGTGATAAGATAACAAAGATCAAACACAACGAGCCTTCAATAAACGTTGCGAGAATACCAGACTCAAGGGCCGACAACGATAAAGATGGGTTGATTGAATATTAGAAGCACTAGGAAACATAACAGCAGGACATTTAAACAGAAGAGCAAAAGACCAGACATTATATCTCCCCTAGACGCTGAAAAAACAAATGAGGAAGGAAAGAAGAAGAAGAAGAATTTATATTTCCAAAGTTAACACCGCTGTCAGATAACCAGTACAAGATAGATGTTTTCTAATTAAAGAAATTTTCATCATTCACTATAGTAATGGCGCTTAGTATATTCCTAGTTCTCAACATTCGCTATAAAAGTAGTTCTTAACATATTCCTAGTTCTGAACATTCGCTATAAAAGTAGTTCTTAACATATTCCTAGTTCTCAACATTCACTATAAAAGTAGTTCTTAACATATTCCTAGTTCTCAACATTCGCTATAAAAGTAGTTCTTAACATATTCCTAGTTCTGAACATTCGCTATAAAAGTAGTTCTTAACATATTCCTAGTTCTGAACATTCGCTATAAAAGTAGTTCTTAACATATTCCTAGTTCTGAACATTCGCTATAAAAGTAGTTCTTAACATATTCCTCGTTCTGAACATTCGCTATAAAAGTAGTTCTTAACATATTCCTAGTTCTGAACATTCGCTATAAAAGTAGTTCTTAACATATTCCTAGTTCTCAACATTCGCTATAAAAGTAGTTCTTAACATATTCCTAGTTCTCAACATTCGCTATAAAAGTAGTTCTTAACATATTCCTAGTTCTGAACATTCGCTATAAAAGTAGTTCTTAACATATTCCTAGTTCTGAACATTCGCTATAAAAGTAGTTCTTAACATATTCCTAGTTCTGAACACTCGCTATAAAAGTAGTTCTTAACATATTCCTAGTTCTCAACATTCGCTATAAAAGTAGTTCTTAACATATTCCTAGTTCTCAACATTCGCTATAAAAGTAGTTCTTAACATATTCCTAGTTCTCAACATTCGCTATAAAAGTAGTTCTTAACATATTCCTAGTTCTCAACATTCGCTATAAAAGTAGTTCTTAACAGAAGTAAAGTAAAGTACCCCGTCACGCCAAGTGGCGTATAGAAATATGGTGTTAGTGACCATAAATTTTACAGACCTTCGACACATGATTTTTGGGGAATTGTGGTCGGTATTACGGCCGATGCAGCTTTCTATCTATTGACCTTTCGATCCGTAGCCGGCCCATTGGGCGTAGACCAAGATACACCTTCTCCTATTTGAAATTTTGTTCTAGCAGTTTTCTTTTAAAGATATTTTATCAAATCTCGACATTTGTCTGTGTTCTGAGCAAGCAGCTCTATCTCATTGAGGAAGCCGAATCCTGCTGCTCTTGCCTCTCTCATCAATGTTCTTCCCAGTGTTTCCCTGGGTCTTCCTCTTTTTCTTTTACCTGTTGTTTCCCATATGAGGGCTTGCTTTGCTATTCGGTTATTATCTCTTCTCATTACATGTCCAACGTATGACCATCGTCTTTTCTTTATTACTGAAGATATTAGTGGTTGATTGGCGATTTCTCTAATTTCCTCATTTGTTTTGAATTCGTTCCATGCTATACCAAGTATTTTCCTTAGACATTTATTTTCGAATGCGTTCAACTTTGTTTCTATATCTCTTGTTGTTTTCCAGTTTTCACACGCATACGTAAATACCATATTGCTTTGTATACCACAATGTGATGGGAACCACTGTAATACCATATTGCTTTGTATACCACAATGTGATGGGAACCACTGTAATACCATATTGCTTTGTATACCACAATGTGATGGGACCACTGTAATACCATATTGCTTTGTATACCACAATGTGATGGGAACCACTGTAATGCAATATTTCTTTGTATACCACAATGAGATGGGACCCACTGAAATGCCATATTTCTTTGTATACCACAATGAGATGGGACCCACTGAAATGCCATATTTCTTTGTATACCACAATGTGATGGGAACCACTGAAATGCTATATTTCTTTGTATACCACAATGTGATGGGACCCACTGAAATGCCATATTTCTTTGTATACCACAATGTGATGGGACCCACTGAAATGCCATATTTCTTTGTATACCACAATGTGATGGGACCCACTGAAATGCCATATTTCTTTGTATACCACAATGTGATGGGACCACTGAAATGTCATATTTCTTTGTATACCACAATGTGATGGGAACTACTGAAATGCCATATTTCTTTGTATACCACAATGTGATGGGACCCACTGAAATGCCATATTTCTTTGTATACCACAATGTGATGGGAACTACTGAAATGCCATATTTCTTTGTATACCACAATGTGATGGGACCCACTGAAATGCCATATTTCTTTGTATACCACAATGTGATGGGACCCACTGAAATGCCATATTTCTTTGTATACCACAATGTGATGGGACCCACTGAAATGCCATATTTCTTTGTATACCACAATGTGATGGGAACCACTGAAATGCCATATTTCTTTGTATACTACAATGTGATGGGACCACTGAAATGCCATATTTCTTTGTATACCACAATGTGATGGGACCCACTGAAATGCCATATTTCTTTGTATACCACAATGTGATGGGACCCACTGAAATGCCATATTTCTTTGTATACCACAATGTGATGGGACCACTGAAATGCCATATTTCTTTGTATACCACAATGTGATGGGAACCACTGAAATGCCATATTTCTTTGTATACCACAATGTGATGGGAACCACTGAAATGCCATATTTCTTTGTATACCACAATGTGATGGGACCCACTGAAATGCCATATTCTTTTGCTTACATATTTTTTGAGCGCATAACTTCTTTAAGTTTTGTAGTATTTAATGATGGAGTACTTCTAGAGTCGATTTTCCTCTTTTTGTTTCAAATCACAGCTCAATGTGGTCTAAAATTGTGGCTGTATCGTTCCTCTGCCGTTGTGATGGTGGCTTTAGTTTCAGAGTCCAAATGTGTGCAATCTTCCCTTGTTTGAATGCAGATAGTGATTGTTTGTGGTGTCAATCAAATGTGTGATGGTGCCAGCCTCTTCCTTGTTATTGCTTCGTCTGCTGATGCAACTGTGTATTTGCGGATCCGTGTATCACTTGGGTCCATGTATCACTTGGATCCATGTATCACTTGGATCCAAATATCACTTGGGTCCATATATCACTTGGGTCCATGTATCACTTGGGTCCATGTATCACTTTGGTCCATGTATCGCTTGGATCCATGTATCACTTGGGTCCATGTATCACTTGGGTCCATATATCACTCAGGTCCATATATCACTCACGTTCATATATTACTTGGGTCCATGTATCACTTGGATCCATATATCACTTGGGTCCATGTATCACTTGAGTCCATGTATCCCTTGGGTCCATATATTACTTGGGTCCATGCATCACTTGGGTCCATCCATATATCACTTGGATCCATATATCACTTGGGTCAACGTAACGCTTGGATCCACGTATCACTTGGGTCCATATATTACTTGCGTCCATGTATCACTTGGGTACTCTCCCTCTTAAATATCTAAGGTCGGCTACCAGTATGGTTTTAAACGGTCAACATTTCCCAATATAGAAATGGCCCTAAACACAGCATGTAAAAGTGGTTATAGACACAAACAGTAGAACTTGTTCTAAACACATGAAACAATAATTCCAGGTACAAATTAGAAGAAAAAAGCGTTAGACACACAAAGAAGTCATCCTAAATTTACAATTAAAAAATGGTCCTTAAAACATATAACAAATGCGTTTTAAACACGCAATATAGAAATAGTTCTAAACACACAGTAAACACATAATAAACACATTCTAAATACATTCAAAACACGCAATAAACACATTCTAAACACACAAGAAAACACATTCTAAACACACGATTGTAAACAGAAATATAAAACAGTTGTTGCCACGCTGAAACGAAACGGCTGTAAACATAGTGTTATGTAAGAATATGCGATGTTTACATAATGTGTGTCAAGAGGAAAGATCTACATCCAGGCCAGGAGAAGACACGCTATTAGGAGCTTGTTGCTAGAGGGCTGGACTGGCCAACTTACGGTCAATACCGACCAGTGTTGGGGTGAGTGGGTATCCCTTAACACATAGAATATAAACTCGTATTTTTGTATCACTATCATCATGTGTCCAGCCCATTGTTTGGGACGATTGTAACGTTGGTGAGTGAGAAAATGTTGTTATGTTATTATATTGTTATGTTATTATATTGTTATGTTATTATATGTTATGTTATGGTTATGGTTAATATAAGGCCCCTGGTATCACCGCAAACAAATTAAAATCCATAATTGCTCTTTACAACTGAACGTGGCAGTGGAATCATACGAATTACTATTTCATCTCCCTAACAAAAAAAGGTAGCTGTAGTCCCCATCAAAGCAGTCTCAGCACACGCCAAAATACATACGGTGCAACCGCATTGAAAGTGAGCACATCCATCTGTTCTCCATCATATGTTATGTTATTATATGTTATGTTATGATCATCATCATCATCATCATCACCAGACTAATGTCGAGAATCGCCGAGGGGGGCACTGAAGTACGCCTGGGATTGATTCGTGTCCGTTTACTTTTCTTTCTGCTGACAATTATGCACGGGCAGCGGCCATATTTTTGCCTACTCTTTCAATTTTTAATTGCCAAGGGTTTTTTAACGTGCGCAAGTACATACGGGACCTCCTTTTTTGTCATTATCCAGAGAGAGCTAGAGATCGGATCTCACTTACCTAGAGAGAGCTAGAGATCGAATCTCACTTACCTAGAGAGAGCTAGAGATCGGATCTCACTTACCTAGAGAGAGCTAGAGATCGGATCTCACTTACCCAGAGAGAGCTAGAGATCGATCTCACTTACCTAGAGAGAGCTAGAGATCGGATCTCACTTACCTAGAGAGAGCTAGAGATCGGATCTCACTTACCTAGAGAGAGCTAGAGATCGGATCTCACTTACCCAGAGAGAGCTAGAGATCGGATCTCACTTACCCAGAGAGAGCTAGAGATCGGATCTCACTTACCTAGAGAGAGCTAGAGATCGGATCTCACTTACCCAGAGAGAGCTAGAGATCGGATCTCACTTACCCAGAGAGAGCTAGAGATCGGATCTCACTTACCCAGAGAGGGCTAGAGATCGGATCTCACTTACCTAGAGAGAGCTAGAGATCGGATCTCACTTACCAAGAGAGAGCTAGAGATCGGATCTCACTTACCCAGAGAGAGCTAGAGATCGGATCTCACTTACCCAGAGAAAGCTAGAGATCGGATCTCACTTACCCAGAGAAAGCTAGAGATCGGATCTCACTTACCTAGAGAGAGCTAGAGATCGGATCTCACTTACCTAGAGAGAGCTAGAGATCGGATCTCACTTACCTAGAGAGAGCTAGAGATCGGATCTCACTTACCTAGAGAGAGCTAGAGATCGGATCTCACTTACCTAGAGAGAGCTAGAGATCGGATCTCACTTACCTAGAGAGAGCTAGAGATCGGATCTCACTTACCTAGAGAGAGCTAGAGATCGGATCTCACTACCCAGAGAGAGCTAGAGATCGGATCTCACTTACCAAGAGAGAGCTAGAGATCGTATCTCACTTACCCAGAGAGAGCTAGAGATCGAATCTCACTTACCCAGAGAGAGCTAGAGATCGGATCTCACTTACCAAGAGAGAGCTAGAGATCGGATCTCACTTACCCAGAGAGAGCTGGAGATCGGATCTCACTTACCCAGAGAGAGCTAGAGATTGGATCTCACTTACCCAGAGAGAGCTAGAGATCGGATCTCACTTACCCAGAGAGAGAAAGAGAGAGCTAGAGATAGGATCTCACTTACCCAGAGAGAGAAAGAGAGAGAACTAGAGATATGATCTCACTTACCCAGAGAGAGAAGAGAGAGAACTAGAGATAGGATCTCACTTACCCACAGAGAGAGAAAGAGAGAGAGCTAGAGATAGGATCTCACTTACCCAGAGAGAGAAAGAGAGAGAGAGAGAGCTAGAGATAGGATCTCACTTACCCAGAGGGAGAAAGAGAGAGAGAGAGCTAGAGATAGGATCTCACTTACCCACAGAGAGAAAGAGAGAGAGAGCTAGAGATAGGATCTCACTTACCCAGAGGGAGAAAGAGAGAGAGAGAGAGCTAGAGATAGGATCTCACCCACAGAGAGAAAGAGAGAGAGCTAGAGATCGGATTTCACTTACCCGGAGACCAGGGGTGGGCAAAGCCACGAAGAAACCTCGGATTCCATTTTCTGTTCTTTTTTTTGAAAAAAAAAATAATATTTCCACTGGTGGAATTGAACTCTGGACTTTCCTGTAGAGGGGCCGACGTTTTATCTCCATAATGCCCAGCTATCCTCTCCCCAGTCTAATCTGACCTCCAGCCATTCTCTCCCCAGTCTAGCCTGACCTGCAGACTACCCAGCCACTCTCTCCCCAGTCTAGTCTGACCTACAGACTACCCAACCACTCTCTCCCCAGTCTAGCCTAACCTCCAGACTACCCAACCACTCTCTCTCCAGCCTAGTGTGACCTCCAGACTACCAGCCACTCTCTCCCCAGCCTAGTCTAACCTCCAAACTACCCAACCACTCTCTCCCCAGTCTAGTCTGACCTCCAAACTACCCAACCACTCTCTCCCAGTCTAGTCTAACCTCTAAACTACCCAACCACTCTCTCCCCAGTCTAGTCTGACCTCCAAACTACCCAGCACTCTCTCCCCAGTCTAGTATGACCTCCAGACTACCCAACCACTCTCTCCCCAGTCTAGTCTGACCAAGCGTGTACGGACTGAAGAGCATAGGCAACCAGGTATTAAAAGAAATGTCAGAGTGAGCGAGGGAAGGGGATAGGTTAAGATGATAGGAACAAAGAAAAAGAGAAGAATGTAGGAAGGAGACATAGATATGCCTGGGTAGTCTCTCTCATCATCATCATCATCATCAAGTATCATGCCTGCTGACGTAGGTGATCATGTCACTCCACAAATGTCGATCTCAACAGTTATTTATAAATTCTGTTGTTGACCTTCTGCCAAGCCATTCTTTTAATCTGTCTGGTATCTTTTCTCTTTGCTTCCCTCTATCTCTTCATCCCTCAATTTTCCCAGTTGTCACAATGTATTCCAGCTGTTCTCTTCTCATTAAATGGCCAAATAATTGATGATTGTTTCTTCCAATATTGGAAATTAGCTTCCTCTTTACTTTGACCTCTTTCAGGACGTTTTCATAACTCTTCTAATTGTCCATGGTATTCTCAACAAAATTCTGTAAAACCACATTTCTATAGCCTCCTGTGATTTTCTTGTCGTTGTCCATAATTCACATCAATATGTTAAGTCTGGCTCTACATAACCTTTAAGAACTCTTTTTCTTGTTTCTATTGTCAAAAAATGGATTTCACAGTATCTTCTTCATTTTTTTTTTTTTTGGAAAGCAACTTTAGTCTCAGCCATTCTGCATCTCACCTCTGTTGTACATCTACTATTTGAGGTAAACATTGTTCCCAGATATTTAAATTCATTTACCTATTTGATATTGCTCCACTTGTCTTTATTGTCATTACGGTGACGGCCTTTTTCTTTGTTGCTACCATCACTTCTATCTTTTGATATTGAGGCCAACTTGTATTCCCGAGCGTTTGGCTTTTCGTGGCAAGGCGCTGTGCCACCGAGTACGGGTTCGATCCTGCTTTGGATCATATTGTTCTTTGTTTTTTTTCTTTTCTGTTTATATTTGTTATTTTTGTTCCGAGTGCTGTAAACACACCTCTTCCTCTGAAATGATTCGCTGATTATCACCTCGGAATTCCTCTATGATAATATTCAAGTGTTATTACTTGTCTCATGGGGCAGCCAGGAAGGTGGGTAACCCAGTAGATAAACAGAAGTGAATATAGATTTGGTGAAATAGTAGCGGATAGTATGGGGGTTTTATCAGTGGTGAGTGAGTGGGTGAGAGAGAGAGTGAGTGAGTGAGTGAGTGAGTGGGTGGGTGAGAGAGTGAGTGAGTGAGTGGGTGAGAGAGTGAGTGAGTGAGTGAGTGAGTGGGTGGGTGAGAGAGTGAGTGAGTGAGTGAGTGGGTGGGTGAGAGAGTGAGTGAGTGTGGTGGGTGGGGTGGAGAGAGTGAGTGAGTGAGTGAGATGGTGAGAGAGTGAGTGAGTGGGTGAGAGAGAGAGTGAGTGAGTGGGTGGGTGAGAGAGTGAGTGAGTGAGGTGGGTGAGTGAGTGGGTGAGAGAGTGAGTGGTGGTGGTGAGAGAGTGAGTGAGTGAGTGAGTGGGTGAGAGAGTGAGTGAGTGAGTGGGTGAACGAGTGGGTGAAGTGAGTGAGAGAGTGAGTGAGTGAGTGTGTGAACGAGTGGGTGAGTGAGTGAGTGAGTGAGTGGGTGAGTGAGTGAGTGAGTGGGTGAGTGAGTGGTTGAGTGAGTGAGTGGGTGGTTGAGTGAATGGGTGAGTGGGTGAGTGAGTGAGTGAGTTGGTGGGTGAATGAGTGAGTGGGTGAGTGAGTGGGTGGGTGGGTCAGTGAGTGGGTGAGTGAGTGAGTGGGTGAGTAAGTGAGTGAGTGCGCGAGTGAGTGAGTAAGTGGGTGAGTGAATGGGTGAGTGGGAGAGTGATTGAGTGAGTGAGTGAGTGGCTGAGGGAATGAGTGGATGAGTGAGTGAGTTAGTGAGTGAGTAAGTGAGTAGACAAACAAAGAAAAGACGATTAGAGGCCACAGAGATGGGATTTCTCAGAAGAATGTTGAAAGTTCCCTGGACAGCTAAAAAGACCAATGAGGAAATTGTCAAAGAGGCCAACACAAAAAGGGAGCTCTTAAAAACCATCAGAAAGAAGCAATCAACATGTTTCGGGCACATCATGAGAAGAGAAAGTTGCAATACTTGGTTACAACTGGCAAAATATAAGGAAAGAGAGATCGCGGGCGACAAAGAGAGAAAATACTGGATAGCTTGGTGTCATGGGCATGGAAAACAGTCAACAACAGAAACTGATACGATGTACTATAGATAGAAGATTGTGGAGAGACATGATCACCTACGCCAACCGGTATGGCACATGATGATGAGTAAGTGAGCGATTGAGTGAGTGAATGAGTGAGTGAATGAGTGAATGGGTGGATGTGTGAGTGAGTGAGTGAGTGGGTGGGTGAGTGAGTGGGTGGTGAGTGAGTGAGTGAGTGAGTGAGTGAGTGAGTGAGTGAGTGGGTGAGTGAGTGAGTGAGTGAGTGAGTTAGTGAGTGGGTGGGTGGGTGAGTGAGTGAGTGAATGAGTGAGTGGGTGAGCGAGTAAGTGAGTGAGTAGTTTAATGAATGAGATACGCTCTATGAAAGTGAGTGAGTAGTTTAATGAAAGAGATACGCTCATGAAAGTGAGTGAGTAGTTTAATGAAAGAGATACACTCTATGAAAGTGATGAGTAGTTTAATGAAAGTGATACGCTCTATGAAAGTGAGTGAGTAGTTTAATGAAAGAGATACGCTCTATGAAAGTGAGTGAGTAGTTTAATGAAAGAGATACGCTCTATGAAAGTGAGTGAGTAGTTTAATGAAAGAGATACGCTCTATGAAAGTGAGTAGTTTAATGAAAGAGATACGCTCATGAAAGTGAGTGAGAAGTTTAATGAAAGAGATACATTCTATGAAAGGGAGTGTGTAGTTTAATGAAAGAGATACGCTCTATGAAAGTGAGTGAGTAGTTTAATGAAAGAGATACGCTCTATGAAAGTGAGTGAGTAGTTTAATGAAAGAGATACGCTCTATGAAAGTGAGTGAGTAGTTTAATGAAAGAGATACGCTCTATGAAAGTGAGTGAGTAGTTTAATGAAAGAGATCGCTCTATAAAAGTTAGTGAGTAGTTTAATGAAAGAGATACGCTCATGAAAGTGAGTGAGTAGTTTAATGAAAGAGATACACTCTATGAAAGTGAGTGAGTTTTAATGAAAGAGATACACTCTATGAAAGTGAGTGAGTAGTTTAATGAAAGAGATACACTCTATGAAAGTGAATGAGTAGTTAATGAAAGAGATACACTCTATGAAAGGGAGTGAGTAGTTTAATGAAAGAGATACACTCTATGAAAGTGGTGAGTAGTTTAATGAAAGAGATACGCTCTATGAAAGTGAATGAGTAGTTTAATGAAAGAGATACACTCTAAAAGTGAGTGAGCGGGTTTATTAAAACAAAGAGGCATATTTTCTAAAAGTGAGCGATAGAGGTAATGAAAGCGGCACATAAACGTAATGGATGAACAGACAGAAAGACTGACGGAAGAATGAAATAATACACCGACAGCCATGAAGATTGGTAGGTAGGCGAGCAGACAGACAGACAGAGAGAGAGAGAGAGAGAGAGAAAGTACTGCACAACTAGAAATATAGTAACGCATTTGGAAAGCTTCACGTAGGGGCCAACTACAACGGGCCCTCCCTTCCTAGCGAACCCACTCTGCCAGTTCTGCAGGTAACGCCGTTGCTGGTTATCGTCCCCGCTTCTCTTTCCTCTCACCAAGTCATGCAGATGGAGGACGTGACACGGCGGCTCCTATTGTACGGCCGGTCCTCCCTCTCCAGAGACAAATCAATGAGGGAAGGACGGTCACACACAATGAACGATCCAAGCACTGCCTCTTCTTCCTCCCCACCTCACACGTTCATCTCTACCTTTTCACCTGTGACTCGGAACCAACGGTTCCTAGAATTATCCGGTTTCAGCCCCCTACATTATATAAACCAAACCTATCCCCTAACTATATAAACCAACCTTGTTCCCTACATTATATAAACCAACCCTATCCCCTACATTATATTAACTAACCCTATCCTCTACATTATATAAACCAAACCTATCCCTAAATTATATAAACCAACCCTGTCCCCTACATTATATAAGCTAACCCTGCCCCTTACATTATATAAACTAACCCTGTCCCCTACATTACATAAACGAACCCTGTCCCCTACATCATATAAACTAACCCTGTCCCCTACATTATATAAACTAGCACAGTCCCCTACATTATATAAACCAACCCTGTCCCCTACATTATATAAAACAACCCTGTCCTCTACATTATATAAACGAACCTTAACGCCTACATTATATAAACCAACCCTGCCCCCTACATTATATAAACTAACCCTGCCCCCTACATTATATAAACTAACCCTGTCCCCTACATTATATAAACCAACCCTGTCCCCTACATTATATAAACTAACCCTGCCCCTACATTATATAAACTAACCCTGTCCCCTACATTATATAAACCAACCCTGTCCCCTACATTATATAAACAACCCTGTCCCCTACATTATATAAGCTAACCCAGCCCCCTACATTATATAAACTAACCCTGCCCCATACATTATATAAACCAACACTGTCCCCTACATTATATAAACTAACCCTGTCCCCAACATTAAGCAAAAACCAACACTATCATCTACATTATATACTCTAACCCTGTCCCCTACATTATATAAACCAACCCTGTCCCCTACATTATATAAGCTAACCCTGCCCTACATTATATAAACTAACCCTGCCCCATACATTATATAAACCAACCATGTCCCCTACATTATATAAACTAACCCTGCCCCATACATTATATAAATCAACCCAGCCCCCTACATGATATAAACCAGCCCCCTACATTATATATACCAACCCAGCCCCCTACATTATATAAACCAACCCTGCCCCCTACATTAAATAAACCAACCCAGCCCCGACATTATATAAACCAACCCAGCTCCCTATATTATATAAACCATCCCTAGCCCTACATTATATAAACAACCCTACCCCCTACATTATATAAACCAACCCTACCCCCTACATTATATAAACCAACCCAGCCCCCTACATTATATAAACCAACCCAGCCCCCTACATTATATAAACCAACCCAGCCCCCTACATTGTATAAACCAACCCAGCTCCCTACATTATATAAACCAACCCAGCCCCCTACATTATATAAACTAACCCATCCCCCTATATTATATAAACCAAACCTACCTCCTACATTATATAAACCAACCCAACCCCCTACATTATATAAACCAACCCAGCCCCTACATTATATAAACCAACCCAACCCCCTACATTATATAAATCAACCCTACCCCCTACATTATATAAACCAAACCCAGCCCCCTACATTATATAAACCAACCTAGCCCCTATATTATATAAACCAACCCTGCCCCCTACATTATATAAACCAACCCAGCCCCCGACCTCATATAATTTTCTTTTTTCCTTCCCCATATTCCTTTCAGCGTCGAGGGAATATATAATTTGCTGTCTTTTGCTCTTCTGTTGGGGGTCAAAGCAAAGAAATGCGAAACTGCGGGACAATCGCCCATCAGTTACAACATTGTAACATTTGTGTTGTCCATCGATTACGTTAAGCTTTCACCATACACATTTTTCTATTTTTTGTTCATTTCTCCTTGTTATTCTGTTGGCCTCTGCTGCTTTTATGTTTCCTAGTGTATCTCATACTCCATTGATCCATCTTTCTCATGGTCGGCCCTTGGGTCTGGTATTCTCGCAACGTATACTGAAGGCTTCTTGTGTTGTGTTTTGATCTTTCTGCCTTATCACGTGGAGTTCTATCTTTTATTTTTTTTACATATTCCATGGCGCAGCTTATTTCTAGCTTCGTCCTCAGTTCTTCATTTCTGATCTTATCTCTCAATCTGTTTCCTGTCATTCCTCTAACACATTTCATCTCAGTAGTGGCTATTTTTCTTATTGTTATTGCATCTAGAGGCAGGACTGACATTGGTAGCAGAACGATGGGATATACCTCCACGTAGACCCACTCATTTTCAAACAACCATCGATATATGAAAGTGGAGGCAAGAACAACTTGTTTTATTACAGTTTTACGAAGATTACGAGGAACACAAAATCAACCGAATTCTCTATTTGTTCCTTTCTATCTTTATCACCAGCTTTACAGCAGCTTCGCATTTCTATTCCTGTACTCCTTTACTAGCACAACTCGCCGCTGGACCCCTTTACTAGCACAACTCGCCACTGGAACCCTTCACTAGCACAACTCGCTGCTGGACCCCTTTACTAGCACAACTTGCTGCTGGACCCTTTACTAGCACAACTTGCCGCTGGACCCCTTTACTAGCACAACTCGCCGCTGGACCCCTTTACTAGCACAACTCGCTGCTGGACCCCTTTACTAGCACAACTAGCCGCTGGACCCCTTTATTAGCACAACTCGCTGCTGGACCCCTTTACTAGCACAGCTCGCCGCTGGACCCCTTTACTAGCACAACTAGCCGCTGGACCCCTTTACTAGAACAACTCGCCGCTGGACCCCTCTATTAACACAACTCGCCGCTACTCAGCGTTTGTATATCGGCATACGTTGAACGATAGTACATGACTGTGTATGTGCAGTTTATTGTTCCTGCTGAAGGCCTATTGAGCCGCAATGTCGTTTGATTTTATGTTTCCCATCACAGACGTAAAGCTGTAACTATCGTATGTAATTAAGCTGTAAGCAGCCAAACAATATGTCATACCAAATAGACCTCAGCGAACCTAGGATATATAAACGAGTCTATTCTTTTTATAGAATCAGTTTAATTGTAGTCGTGGTATCCCGTGATCCGCTCCACAGCCGTCTCAGCATTTCTCGAAGCGTATACAAACTGATTATTCCAGTAAGGTGTTGATTATAAATACATCAGCTTTTCTTACTAAACACTCAGGATCGACCAGACTCCTTTCCCACCATCAGACTCCTCATTCTCTCAATACACCCATCCATATCCTACCCATCCTCGCCCCCTTCTCTAAAGGAATGAAGAACAAACTTTGCGATGTTCTTTGCGATGTCTCTTTGTCCAGAGTAGGATCACACCCAGTGGCAGAGCTGCCAATGTCGGCTACTTTACTATCTAAGCTAATTTGTATGGGGTCGGTAGAACCAACTCTGAGAATCACTGTAATAGACGGTGCCAGAGCATTGAAGAAAAACAGGAAGAAAGAAGGCAAGTTTTAAAGCGACAGGGGATAGCCAATAAGATTACGAGGACTGATCGAGGTCTGACGGGCCGAGATAGTTTGTTATTGTCCTTAGAATTGTTTCTTTTAAGTGACTGGTATGTCTTATCATCAACAGTGATGCGCCTGAAATTGTAACAAACTATGAATATCTGGGATCAGCAGTAACTAACAATAAAGACTGTCAGAAAGAGATCAAAAGAAGATTTAGCAATAACAACACAAAAATTAACTCTTTCCGTACGTTTCGACGCATATTGCGTCATCTCATTTTCGGTCATTTATGTTTCGCCGCATGATGCGTCACTCTCAATCTGATTAGTGTGAACCGTCGCCACTCCTTTTTCTTGTACATATCTTAAATTATCTTGGTATTGATGCAATCTAAAAGCTTGTTAACTATCTACAAATTCATTTATAATAGTGTATGTGTTAGATAATATAAATATGTAGATTGACGTTTAAAACCATGAGGTGTTTTCTCTCTGAAATCTCTTCCGTTGCATTGATCAAAAGCTTCCGTGCTGAAAGCGTTAAATGCCAGGTGGCACAACACCAGCAAGGCAGCAACATTATCATTACTGAGGGTATGTATCTTCCCGATAGCAACATCCGGTTGTGAACCATGGACTAGGATCCTTGGCGACGCATCATGGGTAGACAAAGAAGGTGATTTTAGAAATCAAGGAGACCTTGAAGAATGCAACAGAAGAAGTGGGAGATCTGGCTAGAGAAAGAAATTCTCTCCGACGGATTGTGAGGAATGCGACGTTCTGTGGGAGATCTGGCTAGAGACATAAATTCTTTCAGACGGTTTGTGACGAATGCGACGTTCTGTGGGAGATCTGGCTAGAGACATAAATTCTTTCAGACGGTTTGTGACGAATGCGACGTTCTGTGAGAGAACTGGCTAAAGACAGAGATTCTTTCAGAGAGGCTGTGGTGAATGCGACGTTCTGTGAGAGAACTGGCTAAAGACAGAGATTCTTTCAGAGAGGCTGTGGTGAATGCGACGTTCTGTGAGAGAACTGGCTAAAGACAGAGATTCTTTCAGAGAGGCTGTGGTGAATGCGACGTTCTGTGAGAGAACTGGCTAAAGACAGAGATTCTTTTCAGAGAGCTGTGGTGAATGCGACGTTCTGTGAGAGAACTGGCTAAAGACAGATATTCTTTCAGAGAGGCTGTGGTGAATGCGACGTTCTGCAAAGTACATGCGACCTGATGATGATATGTCTTGTGCGAAAGTTTGATCATTGTTTACGGTGTTGTCAAGTAACGTTAATGGCGTGTCTTGTAATTGCTTGTTTAGCTACAATATTGAGACATATCATAGTCATTGTCAAATAAATAAGTTCTTCCAGAAATTTCGTTTTTGAGAACGACCGCTCTTTCAGTCTAAACAAAAATGTAAAAAAACTAATTCTAGAATGTGAAAGATTTGTGAAATATGATGCAAGTACCACATAATCTTACACAATCTTACATAATATTACACGTTTTAGCAAAATCATATATCATGCACAACAATGTCAAATAATCTTACACAAACTTACATAATCTTACACTGCCTCATATAATGTTGCAAACATGTATATATTTTTACAAAATCGTACATAATATTACGCAAACTTACACAATCCTACTCAGTCTTACAAAATCTTAATCTCACATAGTTTGTACAATCTTACAAAATGTCGCTACTTTACGACATAGTCGCGGTGGCTGTAAGCTTCGGCCCGACTCATCCGTCTTTAGCCTGGCATTTTCACCCCCATGTTGTCTTTCCTCTCTGCGCTTCTCAGTCTGACTAGTCTGTTTACAGCGGCACCACTGGCAGGGGAGTAAGGTCAATTGTATTTACCGCTGATCCTGACGTAAAGAAACGTTGGCCGTCTCTGGTAACGGTACGAACCAGTAACACTAGAAGACAGACTTGCTTGCCAGTTTAATCAGTTCCAGTTTGACGACAGAACACAATCAAAATGTGTGCACAGCTTTCATTGACCAGGAAAAACATTGGACCGATTGGTAACAAAGAACCTAGAAGTCAAGTACCTAGGGAGTTTGGTGACAAACAATAATTCACAAACACAGAGATAGACTCAAGATGCACCAAAGATTGTCATATCATTGGACAGATATCACTACTATTGTCCAACAAGGAAATAACTCTAGAGGCAAAAAACGGGAACTCTACAATACAATCTTCATTCCAACGTTGTGCTACCAATGCCAGACCTGGACCCTAGATGCAAGAACAGTAAGGAAAATAACAACTACCAACATGAAATGCTAGACGAAAAACAAGAAACGGCCTGGGAGATAAAATCAGAAATGAAGAACTGAGGAACAAGCTAGGAATAACCCCGCCATAGTGTATATGAAGAAACAACAGATAAAATGGTTTGGCCACGTGACAAAGCAGAGTGATCAATACACAACACAACGCGCCCTCAATAAACGTTACGAAAATACCAGACCCAAGGGTCGTCCACGAAAAAGAAGGATCGACGGAATATTCGAAGGACTTGGAAACATAACAGCAGCAGAGGTGAAAAGAAGAGCAAAAGACCGCAAATTATATCTCCTCTCGACACTGTAAGGCAAATGAGGAAGGAAAAGAAGGAAAAGGAGAAGAAGTTTGGTTCAGAAGTTCATCAAACTATTATCGTCAACGTTATGTATCTTTTTAAAAAATAGGAAAAATTAATCCGTGGTTCATGACGTCACCTGATCTCCTATCTATTATTCTATTTCTAACCACAGCCAACTATAGACTTATTAAGGCCCGCGCGCAGAAAATAAAACGGGAAAACCCACCAACTGGTGTGACATAATCATATATAGGAGAAAAAGACGGCTGAGCACACTCTACCCACATCAGCCTAAGTAATTCTATCGTTGGCTGTGATCTAGCCCTCGGATAACGTAATAAATCGACCATACCGGCAGATTTTCGGGAGACAAATAATAATAAATAAATACTATTATAGAGGGAAACTTCCGAGGCGATAATCAGCGAATAAATTCAGAAGAAGAGGTATGTTTACAGCACTCGGAAAAAAATGACAAGAACATATATGGTTCAAAACAGGATCGAACCCGTCCGACATCCGAATAAACTCCCGTATTTTTATCCTCGAGAGTTTTAACGTTGGGGGGTACATTTTTCCTATTAACTTTGCTCTGTCGGTAACCATTCTTGCCCTACTCTTTTCCATTTCCAACCGCAATCGTTGTTAACGTGCGCATAATGCTCGCGAAACATCCTGTTGATGTCTTTTTCCGAGAGGGCTAGACATCTGATCTTACAACCCAGAGAGGGCTAGACATCGGATCTCACAACCCAGAGAGGGCTAGACATCGGATCTCACAATCCAGAGAGGGCTAGACATCTGATCTTACAACCCAGAGAGGGCTAGACATCTGATCTTACAACCAGAGAGGGCAAGACATCTGATCTTACAACCCAGAGAGGGCTAGACATCTGATCTTACAACCCAGAGAGGGCTAGACATCTGATCTTACAACCCAGAGAGGGCTAGACATGATCTTACAACCCAGAGAGGGCAAGACATCGGATCTCACAACCCAGAGAGGGCAAGACATCGGATCTCACAACCCAGAGAGGGCTAGACATCTGATCTTACAACCCAGAGAGGGCTAGACATCTGATCTTACAACCCAGAGAGGGCAAGACATCGGATCTCACAACCCAGAGAGGTCAAGACATCTGATCTCACAACCCAGAGGGCTAGACATCGGATCTCACAACCCAGAGAGGCTAGACATCGGATCTCACACCCAACGAGGGCAAGACATCGGATCTCACAACCCAGAGAGGGCAAGACATCGGATCTCACAACCCAACGAGGGCAAGACATCGGATCTCACAACCCAGAGAGGGCTAGACATCGGATCTCACAACCAGAGAGGGCAAGACATCGGATCTCACAACCCAGAGAGGGCAAGACATCGATCTCACAACCCAACGAGGGCAAGACATCGGATCTCACAACCCAGAGAGGGCTAGACATCGGATCTCACAACCCGAGAGGGCTAGACATCGGATCTCACAACCCAGAGAGGGCTAGACATCGGATCTCACAACCCAGAGAGGGCAAGACATCTGATCTTACAACCCAGAGAGGGCAAGACATCGGATCTCACAACCCAGAGACAAGTGAACGTAAAGCCACGAACTGTATCTATGTTTTAACTTCCTGTGGTGGGAATCGAACCCGAGACCGCCTTGTCCGACGCCTCAACTCTAGACCACCCAGCCCTTCCCTTTTTAAAAAAATTAATTATGTTGCAGATTTTCTATCAAACAATTATTTTAAACTGCCTCATATTATTTCGGAGCCTCTGTGGCTGAGTGGTCACTGCTCGTTTCCTGACTGAGTGGTCACTGCTCGTTTCCTGACTGAGTGGTCACTGTGCTCGTTTCCTGACTGAGTGGTCACTGTGCTCGTTCCTGACTGAGTGGTCACTGCTCGTTTCCTGACTGAGTGGTCACTGCTCGTTTCCTGACTGAGTGGTCACTGTGCTCGTTTCCTGACTGAGTGGTCACGTGCTCCTTTCCTGACTGAGTGGTCACTGCTCGTTTCCTGACTGAGTGATCACTCAGCTCGTTTCCTGACTGACTGGTCACTGCTCGTTTCCTGACTGAGTGGTCACTCAGCTCGTTTCCTGACTGAGTGGTCACTGCTCGTTTCCTGACTGAGTGGTCACTCAGCTCGTTTCCTGACTGAGTGGTCACTGCTCGTTTCCTGACTGAGTGGTCACTGCTCGTTTCCTGACTGAGTGGTCACTGCTCGTTTCCTGACTGAGTGGTCACTGCTCGTTCCTGACTGAGTGGTCACTGCTCGTTTCCTGACTGAGTGGTCACTGCTCGTTTCCTGACTGAGTGTCACTGCTCGTTTCCTGACTGAGTGGTCACTCAGCTCGTTTCCTGACTGAGTGGTCACTGCTCGTTTCCTGACTCAGTGTCACTGCTCGTTTCCTGACTGAGTGGTCACTGCTCGTTTCCTGACTGCGTGGTCACTGCTCGTTTCCTGACTGAATGGTCACTCAGCTCGTTTTCCTGAGTGGTCACTGCACTCGTTTCCTGACTGAGTGGTCACTGCTCGTTTCCTGACTGAGTGGTCACTGCACTCGTTTCCTGACTGAGTGGTCACTGCTCGTTTCCTGACTGAGTGGTCACTGCTCGTTTCCTGACTGATGGTCACTCAGCTCGTTTTCATGAATGAGTGGTCACTGCTCGTTTCCTGACTGAGTGGTCACTGCTCGTTTCCTGTCTGAGTGGTCACTGCACTCGTTTCCTGACTGAGTGGTCACTGCTCGTTTCCTGACTGAGTGGTCACTGTTCGTTTCCTGACTGAGTGGTCACTCAGCACGTTCCTGACTGAGTGGTCACTGCTCGTTTCCTGACTGAGTGGTCACTGCTCGTTTCCTGACTGAGTGGTCACTCAGCTCGTTTCCTGACTGAGTGGTCACTGCTCGTTTCCTGACTGAGTGGTCACTCAGCTCGTTCCTGACTGAGTGGTCACTGCTCGTTTCCCGACTGAGTGGTCACTCAGCTCGTTTCCTGACTGAGTGGTCACTGCTCGTTTCCTGACTGAGTGGTCACTCAGCTCGTTACCTGACTGAGTGGTCACTGCTCGTTTCCTGACTGAGTGGTCACTGCTCGTTTCCTGACTGAGTGGTCACTGCTCGTTTCCTGACTGAGTGGTCACTGCTCGTTTCCTGACTGAGTGGTCACTCAGCTCGTTTCCTGACTGAGTGGTCACTCAGCTCGTTTCTGACTGAGTGGTCACTCAGCTCGTTTCCTGACTGAGTGTCACTCAGCTCGTTTCCTGACTGAGTGGTCACTGCACTCGTTTCCTGACTGAGTGGTCACTCAGCTCGTTTCCTGACTGAGTGGTCACTCAGCTCGTTTCCTGACTGAGTGGTCACTCAGCTCGTTTCCTGACTGAGTGGTCACTGCTCGTTTCCTGACTGAGTGGTCACTCAGCTCGTTTCCTGACTGAGTGGTCACTTAGCTCGTTTCCTGACTGAGTGGTCACTCAGCTCGTTTCCTGACTGAGTGGTCACTCAGCTCGTTTCCTGACTGAATGGTCACTGCTCGTTTCCTGACTGAGTGGTCACTGCTCGTTTCCTGACTGAGTGGTCACTCAGCTCGTTTCATGACTGAGTGGTCACTGCTCGTTTCCTGACTGAGTGGTCACTCAGCTCGTTTCCTGACTGAGTGGTCACTCAGCTCGTTTCCTGACTGAGTGGTCACTGTGCTCGTTTCCTGACTGAGTGGTCACTGTGGCTCGTTTCCTGACTGAGTGGTCACTCAGCTCGTTTCATGACTGAGTGGTCACTGTGCTCGTTTCTGACTGAGTGGTCACTCAGCTCGTTTCCTGACTGAGTGGTCACTGCTCGTTTCCTGACTGAGTGGTCACTGCTCGTTTCCTGACTGAGTGGTCACTCAGCTCGTTTCATGACTGAGTGGTCACTGCTCGTTTCCTGACTGAGTGGTCACTCAGCTCGTTTCCTGACTGAGTGGTCACTCAGCTCGTTTCCTGACTGAGTGGTCACTGTGCTCGTTTCCTGACTGAGTGGTCACTGTGCTCGTTTCCTGACTGAGTGGTCACTCAGCTCGTTTCATGACTGATGGTCACTGTGCTCGTTTCCTGACTGAGTGGTCACTCAGCTCGTTTCCTGACCTGAGTGGTCACTGTTCGTTTCCTGACTGAGTGGTCACTGTTCGTTTCCTGACCAGAACGGTCTGGGTTCGATGCCCAGCAGGGGCGGATATTTTTCGGACTGACAAGGCTCTGGGTTCATCCAGCCTCTATAAATGGGTATCAGATATTTTTCTGGGAGGGAAAAGCGGCCTGGCGTGATACCAACCATTGTTATTGGCTATGGAAGGCCCCGGTATCACTGCAAACGAATTAAAATCCATAATTGCTCAACCGCCCGTGCCAGTGGAAATCATCTGAAATAATATCTCATCTCTCCAAAACAAAGAAAAGTAACTGTAGTCTCCATCGTAGCAGTCTCAGCACACGCCAAAGACATAAGGCGAAACCGCGCAGAATTGAACACAGCCAACTGTTTCCCTGTCATGCGATACCATCATTCATCGTAAACAAGCGGGATATCGAAACTAATCAAAACGGATGAGACACACAGCTCACGGTGTGCACAGAGCACTTAACTCAGTAGCTCCTGAAACCGACCATATCATCCAATAATGTGCTGTGGTTATAGAAAAATAGGCTCACTAACACCATATTCCCCATACGCCTAGCAAGGGGAGGGAACCTTCACTTACATATTATTTCTCTTCTTTCTTTCCACCTCCTCTTTTCTCGTATCTTCCAGCGACCTCAACATACTCTTGTTATCCCCTTCTCATTTCACAGTTCCACAGATCGATGACTGTTTCCTACTGACGCTACTATCAGCTTTCGTCGTTACTAGAGCCGCATCGCTACACATTTTTAGCTGCCATAACATTCTAACATGACATCACCATAGATTCATATGTAGATTATAGATCAAAGATTCATACGTACGTAAATAATAAGATGCGAGTTATATGTGAGAGATAAAATTGACGATTTATATGTGAATGATAAGATGGAAGATTTATATGTGAATGATAAGATGGAAGATTCATATGTAAATAATAGATGAAAGATTATATGTGAATGATAAGGTGGAAGATTCATATGGAAATGATAAGATAGAAGATTTATATGTAAATGATACGATGGAAGATTCACATGTAAATGATAAGATGGAAGATTTATATGTAAATTATTAGATGAAGATTCATACGAGAATGAAAAAAAAAGACAAAGGTAAAGAAAGATATAAAATACCTGTCAGTGTTAGATACAGACAATGATGATGACGATGATGAGTTATGGAGACTATAACAATGACGATGATGAGTTATGTCGACTATAACAATGACGATGATGATTATGGCGACTATAACAATGACGATGATGAGTTATGGCGACATAACAATGACGATGATGATTATGGCGACTATAACAATGACGATGATGAGTTATGGCGACTATAACAATGACGATGATGAGTTATGGCGACTATAACAATGACGATGATGAGTTATGGCGACTATAACAATGACGATGAAAGAACTGATGATGGTAACATCGATCACAACTCTTGCTATTTCATCATTCAGTTTCCCTCCTGGAACTGTTATTTTAAAGAGGAGGGAACATGCCCTTCCTCACCCAAAGATAATGATGATGAAGAGGAGGCCGGTGATTATAAGACAATTCTCGCCATCTCAAAAGCGTATTCCTTTCAAGAACTAATACTCCCAAGAGCGACAGAGTGGATACTTCCCCCATTACGATCCCTCATCAGAGTTTCGATCGGATCCTCGAGGCGTCCCCAAGTCCCCTCACTCGGCGCCACTCCCCGTCAACCCCTGCCCTTTCTTTCTCTCTATCCCTCCCTCTCTCGCTCAATACCTGCTCAGGTGAAACCCGCAAATGGCTGCTTGGGTTCTTGTTGCCATAGTAACCAAACTCGATACGCCGAGCTTGGTGTCCCTCTCCAGTCTGTCGTCTGTAACTCCCCATCGTTATTTTGTATACCTCCAACAGCTATCTCTCTATCAGCCTGTTCTTCCTGTCGTTTACATAAATCTTTCCTTTTTCACAACCTCTTTCTCTTCTTCTCTCAATCCAATCTTCGTCCTGTTTCTAATACCCCGAACCTCCTTATATTTCCTCCACTCTTACATTATATCAGTCATATATTCCTTCAGTCTTACATTATATCAGTCATATATTCCTTCATTCGTACACTATATCAGTCATATATTCCTCCATTCTTACACTATATCAGTCATATATTCCTCCATTCTTACACTATATCAGTCATATATTCCTCCATTCTTACACTATATCAGTCATATATTCCTTCTTCTTACATTATATCAGTCATATATTCCTTCATTCTTACACTATATCAGTCATATATTCCTTCATTCTTACACTATCAGTCATATATTCCTTCATTCTTACATTATATCAGTCATATATTCCTTCATTTTTACATTATATCAGTCATATATTCCTTCATTCTTACATTATATCAGTCATATATTCCTTCATTCTACACTATATCTGTCATATATTCCTTCATTCTTACATTATATCAGTCATATATTCCTTCATTCTTACATGATATCAGTCATATATTCCTCCATTCTTACATTATCAGTCATATATTCCTTCATTCTTACATTATATCAGTCATATATTCCTTCATTCTTACACTATATCAGTCATATATTCCTTCATTCTTACACTATATCAGTCATATATTCCTTCATTCTTACATTATATCAGTCATATATTCCTTCATTCTTACACTATATCAGTCATATATTCCTTCATTCTTACATTATACCAGTCATATATTCCTCCATTCTTACACTATATCAGTCATATATTCCTTCATTCTTATATTATATCAGTCATATATTCCTCCATTCTTACACTATATCAGTCATATATTCCTTCATTCTCACACTATATCAGTCAATATTCCTTCATTCTTACATTACATCAGTCATATATTCCTCCATTCTTACACTATATCAGTCATATATTCCTCCATTCTTACACTATATCAGTCATATATTCCTTCATTCTTACACTATATCAGTCATATATTCCTTCATTCTTACACTATATCAGTCATATATTCCTCCATTCTTACACTATATCAGTCATATATTCCTCCATTCTTACACTATATCAGTCATATATTCCTCCATTCTTACACTATATCAGTCATATATTCCTTCATTCTTACACTATATCAGTCATATATTCCTTCATTCTTACACTATATCAGTCATATATTCCTCCATTCTTACACTATATCAGTCATATATTCCTCCATTCTTACACTATATCAGTCATATATTCCTCCACTCTACACTATATCAGTCATATATTCCTCCATTCTTGAATTATTTTGGTAAAATACAATCTCTCTTTGCCACAAAAAACAAAATACTTTTCAACAAATATTATTAACAAAAGTGCTGGTCTCTCTCTATTCTATTCGAATGTTATGGTTCATACATCTCCATGGTTCATACATCTCCATGGTTCATACATCTCCATGGTTCATACATCTCCATGGTTCATACATCTCCATGGATCATACATCTCCATGGTTCATACACCTCCATGGTTCATACATCTCCATGGATCATACATCTCCATGGTTCATACATCTCCATGGATCATACATCTCCATGGTTCATACATCTTCATGGTTCATACACTCCATGGTTCATACATCTCCATGGATCATACATCTCCATGGATCATACATCTCCATGGTTCATACATCTCCAGGTTCATACATCTCCATGGTTCATACATCTCCATGGTTCATACATCTCCATGGTTCTACACCTCCATGGTTCATACACCTCCATGGTTC
This sequence comes from Megaustenia siamemsis, assembly GCA_032433765.1. NCBI lineage: Eukaryota > Metazoa > Mollusca > Gastropoda > Stylommatophora > Ariophantidae > Megaustenia > Megaustenia siamemsis. Next base: position 10,746,072 of record JAVIAB010000160.1, read on the forward strand.
ATACATTTATTAATTTTCTTAGCGCTTGCTTGATGACAACTCGTCTTTATTGTCCTGCGAAGGAAAGGACGCTAATTAGGCGTTGGTGCGTTGTGTTGTCATTTATAAGAAACCTGGCTATGTTGTGCCCTTTAAACCCATAACATTCGACTTCAGCACTTTTGTGATAATTGTCTTCCTTCCCTCTTCGATCCCCTTTATTGTGTCCTGGCCTTCTATTGTAGGTGCAGAAGGAGTTTTATCAGTTATGGTTTGCTAATCCTGATACAAACGGTCAGGTGTGAGTCGCCGATAGCATTCTGCCCATGTCTGGCCTTTTAGCCCTTACCTTTACAGTTCAATTCTCTTCTCCATTCTGGCTGCCTGCTTATTTCAAATTTATGAATACTTAAATTATATTATCCTCATTTATTCATTTATATTTCTCTCTTTGTCTTTATATATTTCAAACATCTTCACGTCATAACAGACCTCTCCAGTAAGTACAAAGTTGCGATATTTCCTAATATTATAAGTTTTACCAAAGTTATACAAATTATTATCACATTTTAGACAGGAAAAGGCGCCTCATAGCAGTAGACCTGGAAGCTGTCAGCGACCCAGCTGATGGCTTGCGCCAGGATCGGTGAACCAAAAAATCCAAATCATACTCCACCCCTTCGCGGTGCCTACAGAAAACAGACTAACCTGTCTAGTCTGGCCAGGCGAGTAGGGATTGAAAAGGGAATGCACCCGGTACTCATAAATGCCGTGGTGAAGTCGGATGTGTTGGGTCTAAAGGAGCAAATATCACAGTTCCAAGTGGAAACTACAACACGACGTTTCTACTCCCACTTAAAGACTATATAACGAAGTTGACAGTTAAATCCTTTAGTGGTCATCGGGTGAATGACTGAATGAAATCATCTTTTTTTTAGTTGTTTTTTTTTTTTACGGTAATTGCGGTCAACAAATATAACCAAGAAATCTTAAATGTTATGTAGAGCCAGTCCTTAACGTATGGATGTGAATCATGGACAATAGGACAGCACACAAGAAAATCACTGGAGAGAAATGTGATCACCTACGCCAGCAGGCATGGTACTTGATGATGATGATGATAATGATGATATGATGATAATGATGATATGATGATGATGATGATAATCAAGACGACATAGTCTGACGTTGAACGGATCGTGCCTTGCCAATAAGTATGCAAAAACCTCCAGGACAACAACATAAACAACAACAACATTGTGACTTGTCTTAACCATACAACCTTTCACAACATCTCGTTTCCCAATATCGTGACTTACGTTGATCTCACGTTCATGTCTTTGAATTCTCCAAGTATTTATCTATTTCTTTCACTTCTTGCTCTATAAACGTGTTTATTTCTTTATCTCATGTATAAATATATAAATTGTTTGGTCGTGTGTCTCGATCGTCTGGCCTAGCAAAGTACACTGTGTGCGTGGAGTAGTTAAAGGAACAAGGAGGAGAGGTGGGCAGAGAAACAGATGGACAGATCAACTTCATCATGTGCCATACCGGTTGGGTAGGTAATCATGTCTTCCACAATCTTCTATCTACAGTGCATCGTATCATTCTGTTGTTGACTGTTTTCCATGCCATGACACTAAGCTATCCAGTATTTTCTCTTTTTGTCGTCCGCGATATCTATTTCCTTTTATTTTGCCAGTTGTAACCAAGGTTTCCAACTTTTCTTTGACATGATTATTCTAGGCAATATAGAAGGTATTTTGCTCTTTCTTTCCTTCTTGGCAGTGACTGTACTAGTCGGAGATCGCAGCCATTGTCTCTGTACATGAGATCCTCTGCCTGCCATTACGGAGTGGGGACCATAACCGGCACTACTTGTCGGCTGCTCCAACGACACAAGATGGGAAGATAACATCAAAGAATGAATAAGCTTCGACATTGAGTTGTCCCAAAGATTGACTGATGACAGAGGTCAATGGAAAATTTTTACTAAATCTGTTAGTGTTGTCCCAAAGATTGACTGATGATAGAGGTCAATGGAAAATATTGACTAAATCTGTTAGTGTTGTCCCAAAGATTGACTGATGATAGAGGTCAATGGAAAATATTGACTAAATCTGTTAGTGTTGTCCCAAAGATTGAATGATGATAGAGGTCAATGGAAAATGTTGACTAAATCTGTTGGTGTTGTCCCAAAGATTGACTGATGATAGAGGTCAATGGAAAATGTTGACTAAATCTGTTAGTGTTGTCCCAAAGATTGAATGATGATAGAGGTCAATGGAAAATATTGACTAAATCTGTTAGTGTTGTCCAAAGATTGACTGATGATAGAGGTCATGGAAAATGTTGACTAAATCTGTTAGTGTTGTCTTCAAGATTGACTGATGATAGAGGTCAATGGAAAATGTTGACTAAATCTGTTAGAGTTGTCCCAAAGCCACCTCCCCCACCCCTCCTCCAACCTATCAGGTATGGATGACGAAAAAGACTTGTTTTATGTTTTTATCTTTTTAACGAATTCTGTATTCTTGTCATGCTTATGGCAATTATTGTTGTCCCTATATAACTTTTACACAAATACATGAACAGGAATGGCAAAAAAGCAATTTGAATTCTATGAAAAATACACTAATATCAAAACAAAAAACACCAGGGCTAAACTAAGAATAACAAAATGTTACAATCTTCTCAGCATTCCTGTATGGTGCAAAAACATGGACATTGGACAAGAGAAACAGAACAGAAAATTTAAGCCTTTGAAATGTGACCTATAGAAGAAAGGTGGGAAGAATTAGATTTAAAGAAAAGAAAACAAACGTGGGAAGAATTGGATGGAAAGAAGAGAAACCAAATGACGAAGGCTTAAAACAACTAAAAAATATAAGAGAGCTACTAAACTCAATTAGGGAGCCGAGATAGCTCAGTGGTTAGTGAACTGGACTACCACGGACAAGGGGTAGGGTTCGATCCCAACCGACGGCTTCCGGGTTCACCCAGCCTTAAATGGGTACCAGATTTTTTCTGGGAAAGTAAAGCAGCACGGGCATAATACTAACCACATTACCCCAAACATCATGTGCTGAAGATCTGTAAAATATATGGTCACTAACACCATATTTCCCTATACGCCACTTGGCGTGACGGGGGTACTTTACTTTTTTTTTGTTACTAAACTCAATTTAAACAAAACAAACGAAATTTGTGGGGCATGTTAAAAGACAAAACAGCCTACTAAAATAATCTTAGAAGGGTACATATAAGGTAAAAGAGGCAGAG